>PITA01001019.1:0-29600 GCA_004023965.1 Spilogale gracilis
CCTGGGGCACGGCTATAACCTTTGTGAACCAGCTTTCTCATGCCAACAAGGCCCACAGCAAGTAACTCTGTCCTAATTTGGGAGACAGCACATCATCCACTACATTTGCACACATTAAGCTAGGAGAGAGCTGTGGCTTTGAGGTTTTACCAAAGAAAATCTCGATTGGTATCTTAGCCCTACTGGTAACAAAACAAACGATTGGACAAGATATTTCACGTTTCTTAGTCTTGGTTGTCTCTCTTGAGGAAAAACTCGATTTATTTTCAACATTATCATGGTTATTCTCATTTAACCATTCTTTCAGATGTATAGTGGATTTACCTTGCTAAAACCCCACTAGTATCAAAATTGCATTAGAATTTTAAGAGAAATAAAATAAATATATGGATTATTTTAAAAAATAAATCTTTTCTCTTCTGGATTGCTAAATTCCTTTCTCTTCTTTATTCTCTCTCTCTGTCTCTCTCTCCATCTCTGTCTCTCTCTATCTTCCCTCCATGTGAGTTCTCACTCTTGCTCTCCCTGTCTTTCAGACAGTGCCTTAGTTCCAGCTGCTATAACAAAGTGCCATAAACTGGATGGCTTATAATCACAGCATTTTATTGCTCACAGTTCTAGAAGCTGGACATCTGAAGTCAGGGTGCCAAAGTGGTAGAGCTCTTGTGATCACTCTCTTTTGCACTGGGGGGTCCAGATTTCAACAGGTGAATTCAGGATGGAATACAAACATTAGCCCATTGCCCAGAGCCTGCAGTTCAGTCTTGGTGCTGTGAATAGGCATTTCTAAAGTTTTCTTTTAACTAGTGCAGCAGTGTGTACCCTCTTTTAAATTTTACTTTTTAATTTGTTAACATAGTAAATTTGGGGGGGGGGGCACCTGGGAGGCTCAGTCGATTGAGTGCCTGCCTTCAGCTCGGGTCCGAATCCCAGAGGTCTGGGATCAAGCCCTGCATCAGGGTCCTGGCTGGGCAGAGAGCCTGCTTCTCCTTCTCCCTCTGCTTGCTGCTCTCTCTACGTGTGCGCTCTTTGTATCTCTCTCTCAAATAAATAAATAAAATATTTTTTAAAAAACCAAAAACACAGTAAATTTTTATTTTTTGATGGGAAAAGAAAATTGTTCACATTTTCTAGGAAAAGACTTTCATTTATTTCATTTGTAATGCTACTCTGACTTTTCAAATTATCAGCTTTGATTGCAAGACAATATTTTCTTATATTTAAAAACTTCATCTGAAAAAACTTATCTATACTGACTTTTAAAGTCTCAATTCTAATTATATTTCATTCTGACTTTTTCTTTTACTCACTAGTCTATTTAAAGGTTTTTAAAAGACTATTGGATTTATTTCAAAAAAACCTTCATTTATTTATAAATTCAGTTGTTTTTCTATTTTCAAATTCTATCATTTCTAATTGTGTATTATTTCTTATGATTTCCTTAATTTTCCTTTCTATCTTGTAAGTTAAGTTTTAATTAACTTTACATTGATTTGCTTCTTGTTTAATAATAATGAGCCACTAACTGTTCTTAGAATGTAGCTTAATTTCCTTTCATATATAGTAGTGCCATTTTTATAATTTATTTATCAAGAAGACTATTCATTTGAATGGCTAATTTCCAAGTGGCTAAGACTTTTTAAATGTTTAAACTTTTAAATTAATTTGAACTTCATCACATTTTACTAGCTTTATAAAATTTATACATTTCTAAATATATCAATACTTCTTATGACACTAGAGTATGGTCTATTTTAAAAATAAGCATCCATTAAATAAAATATATAAATTTTGTTATTAAATTCCTCTAAATACATTTTTCTCTACTCCATCAAAACTTTGGGTTTTCACTCTTTCCATTATCTGTTTTATAATACCTTATTTATCACACACAGAAAAATCATGACTCTTGATTTTCTATTGAAGTTTGTCTCTTTTATCTTTATAGAATGTCATCTCTTTGTCCTACTAAGTAGCTTCTTAACCTTGTCAGCCACTGTCCACGTACATTTCATTTGTGGTTGGTAGATATTCATTACCTATTCTTTTAACAACTTTGCTGTGTTGTAATTTGTAAGTATTCTTTATTACAAAGAACAAGAGATTTTTGGGGGGTATTTAATACAAATTAACATTTCGTGACTGAGGCCTTAACCCATATTTATGATAACTGATGTTTATTATTACTTCTACAAACCTTTTCTTCTTTCCTGGTTATTTTTTAACATCTGTACTTCCTAATATTCCCTTTTATAGCAATTTTCTAATATCATCCCACATGACAAAAGGCATCACTTTACTTGATGTATCATTTTTTATAGAAATTCTAAAGTATTACCATATTATTCTTTAAGTAGTACGTGTGTTTAGGGATTTTTCAAATTAGATTTTATGAAGAGTCTAAGAGTGACACATGGACATGCTGATTCCTTCCAGCGGGAATACAAGCATTTTCACATGTTTTCAATTCCTCCTACTTTACCTCTTCACATCCAGAAGTTTTCCTGGGACCTCAAAGACATTTATGAACGTTGAACATTAAAAAAACTTGGAACATGACATTTACATTGAAGGCATCAAAGATTTATATATATCATGATGGAAAGTTTCCAGCAGATAGCAGTAATGGGTCTTGTGCTAGAAAAATCTGTCTCTTATTCCAAATTCTTAAAGGATAAAAGTAAAATGTTCTTATGCAAGAATGTCTTTTTCTAATTCACAAGAAAGTAGTACATGAACTCTTCATGACTCTAATAAAATATAAGGTGTGTTTATTATAATTTTAAGTAAGTCTTCTCGTTCAAGCATTGTTGCTAATATTTTTCTAAAATTAAAAACAGTATAAAGAAAAGGCAAAAGAAATTTTTGCTCCCAACAAAGATGGAGTAACAGGGAGCCAAGTTACCTTTCTGCCTTAAATCGAAAGCTAAACAAAATAACAATAGTTTCTAGAACTACTTTCAGACAAGTAGGTTTTGAGCGACAAGCAGCTCCTGTTAGTGATCCTTGGGGAGGGGAAGCAAACATGGGGAGCACTTTGATAGCCCCATATCACTGTCGGGAGTGTCCATATGCTGAAGGGCATGAGGGAAAAAGCAAAACAAAGCCTGGGAGTCTCTCTAATTTAAGCAAACCAACCTGAGAACTGGGTGAGCCCAGGGCACCTGGAATTTGTCCACAGGTTAGCAGGTAGAAGTAGCTATGGGGATACAAGGGGGCTTCCCAGAGGGCTCTGGAGACCTGCAGAGGGTTTCCTTAGTTTTCAGCACGCTATTGACCAACTCACGCAGGTTGGGAAATTGAGAGGCCAAGGTAAGAGCCACCAGGTGTATAAAAACTGAGAATTCACTACAGCAGACCTGCATCACAAGACAAGATAAAGAAAGTACTTAGGGAAGAAGGACAATGATACCTATGCTCAGATCTTGGTTTCTAAATACCATTCTAGAAATGGCTGATTCTAGGACTGGGACACAAAGTTCAAGATGAACCTTCAGCATCATGTAGTACCAGAAAGTGAAGAAGTACTCAAAACACAAGAGGATAGAGGTATTTCCTAGGGACACTGGAACCAGGAACTTATGTGACAGAACTTCTACTGGTCAGATTAGGAATGATTTGTGCAATAAAGTAATGTAGTACTGGGTTATGAGTCAAAGTATAAAATAAATATACCTCGGTCCCCACAGATACAAATAAATAATTGAGCAAATAAATAAATGGGATGGGGAAACAGAGGCAAAACTCCCTTAAAGGAGAATTATAAATAACATAAAATTTTATGTAATGTAAATGTTATTGTAAGAGTTTTCACACACTTGTGAGAAAATTTCGGTCACTCAGTATCTCATGCATACTGCAAGCCGTGCCCCAGGCCCGTGGAAAGTTGGGTAGTGTATGGATCTGCCAAGCTCCTTAGTTACCCCAAGTAAGCTTAGTAAACTATGTGATATTCTATAGGTTTACTTTCCTCAATTAAACTTGAGTGTTTTGAAGAGGTTCTTTTACACATGAACAATTTCCTGGAGACAGCTCAGCAAGGCTCCAGGTTAGTTGCTTTGAAGGATGACTGAGGGAGTAACACCAAGCTAACAGTAATCATGTAAAACCTTCCCTGTGAAGGGAAAAATAATTAGGAGTATATAAAACCACTGTCAAAAGATGTCTGACCATCTAACATTAAAAGGAGGCTCTTGGGTCCTATTGCTTTGAGAAAGTATTGCCAAGGAGAGCCTCCACCTGAGGAGCTAACCCTGGACATGGAAGCAATTGCTGGGCTTTACTATTAGTGGCCAGCAAAGAGAAACCGCCAAGAGGCACTGAGCACCCACTCTGAAGCCCTTTGAAAACATATATTGTGTCTCAGTGAGTTGCCTTTTCAGCATCCTTGAATAAAACCTCAAAGACATGTCAAATTCAGCATGCCCTAAACCAAGATCATAGCTTACCCCTAAATCAAACACTTTGCCCCTAAATGGCTGCTAGTATTCTCTACCTTACTGGTTGGCAATATAAGCCAACAGTTCTCATAGTTTCATCGTCTACATCTCTCAAGCCCAGTCTACACCCATGTCCAATTACTTCATGTCCTAGGTAACTCCTAATCTTGTCTACTCATTATATCTTCATTACCCTACCCAAATAGATGGTCATCAACTTTCTTCTAGACTAGATCTATATTTTTTCCCTAACTGGCTTTCTTTTGTATCCCAAAGTCTGCACTATAGTCAAAGATTAGAAAATGCAAAATGATCATACCATACCCGTCTTAAAACCTGTTAACATGTTCGCATTGCTCTTAGAATAAAAACAAAACTGTTTACATTTTCACACAAAGATTTTCATGTTCCAGACTTTGCTTATTATTTCAGATGGGCCAATAACAATGCAACATCATTACCGCCCCCTACCAAAAGCTTTCCATTGTTGAAGAAGAGAATCCAGGAACTACGATTCCAAGAGCACTTTTGCATGTTTAGAGTTTGGGGTGACAGGCACTCAGACAAGCTTCTGAAGGCAGAAGTCGATTGTTCTCATGTTGTGGCAGCAGAAAGCATGAGTAGCTGTGAGAGTTTGGGCAGCTTCTTCTTGAAAACTACATGCATTGCTGAAATCCTTGACATCAGGTATATTTCTTTCCCTGTTCTTCAGTGGTGCACTCTTCAGCAGCAGCTTTCCTGAACTACAATCTTTACGGCGTCAGCCCTTCCAGTGGTTGTATATATCTCTGTATTTCAGATCCACAAATACAGTGTTTTCTGTTTCCTTAACCAAATCCTACCTAAGTCTGGTTTTCATCCCGGAACTGGGCACAAAACTTAAAGATGAAATTCTAAATTTGGTTTGCAGCTCTGATTTGATTTAAGGCAGTAATGAATGATCTCTTTGCCAGTGGACATAGGTGCCATGTTTGGTTTCCCCCCCAAGGAGGCCCTAAAACAGAAATTTAAATGCAAATAGTTGGGCGCCTGGGTGGTTCAGTCTGTTAAGCATCTGCCTTCGGCTTCGTCTTGATCCCAGGGTCCTGCGATCGTGTCCTGCATCAGGCTCCCTGCTCAGCAAGGAGTCTGCTTCTCCCTCTCCCTCTGCCAGCCACTCCCCCACTTGTGCTCTCTCTCTTTCTGACAAATAAATAAAATCTTTAAAAATAAATAAATAAATTCTCTACGCTTTGGCTTTCCATGAAATGGGAATAAAGAGGGCACCTATTTGTCAGTTTTCCCTATTTCAGCAGTATTCCTACTATAACAAATGACCACAAACTTAGTAGCTCAAAGCAATTCACACTCATCTTACAGTGTTGGAAGACTGCTTCTCCCTCTGCCCCTCTCCACACTCGTGCTCTCTCTCTCTCTCTCTCTCTCTCGCGCGCGCGCGCGCGCGCGCGCGCGCGTGCGTGCGCGCGCAAGAATAAATAAATAAAATATTTTAAAAAATAAATAATGCACTAAATACTTATTTAAAAAATAAATAATGCAATCAATGCAAATGGTTCATCTGAGGGGTGATGTCAGGGGGCACGGACTAAAAAACTGGAAAAATGAGGCAGCAAGGAAAAGAAAAAAAATCCCTTATCAAGGCATTGCTGCTGTGAACAACTGACATTCAACAGTGCTGGACAACACAGAACTATCACCCCAACTGAGAGGGGAGTCTGGACCTTTTCTCCATTAACTGCCTGTTCATTTTTGGTCAAAGAATACTTCCAGGGGTATGGATTCCCCAGGCGATTTAGCTTGCCCTGAATGCAGGTTGAGTGTGCTCCTGTGTCAGAAAGAGAAACGGAGTCCTCAAGCAGCGAGCCACAGTATTGACGGTGAACAACCCACAGCCCATAGAAGAGAGCGCAGAGGAACGCACAAGAGATATGGCATCTGCTCGAGGGAGACCTAGACAAGTGGGCACAGAGCTGCGTATATTATGACCTGTAGTTCCTTCACAAGACAAAGCTTTAGGGGACAAAGTGGCTACTTCAATACAGGTGACTTCATATAGGTGCCCCAGAGAACTAGAAAAAGAAACAGACAAACTCAAGGTTTATGTTCTTGGTTCAAGTCACAGAACAGAGTCCTCCAGAGAGGATATGACTTCCTGGAAAGAATTCCTAGTATCTTGAATCTACAAGTGAGATTTCTGAAAACTGAAGTCAGATCTTATGGGTGGTTGTATTATAAGACAAAATGAATTACAGTCTTTGTAGGGCTCTGATGTTAAAGTTAAGGCATTGATGGAAAAGGAACACAACATGAATAATTGAAATGGGCATATTTCAATAAATCTAATTATAGTGCCCTACACCACCACATTTTTCTGAGTACCTGTCAGGAACCAGTGCAGCCTGCCCTTCCCTCTGCCATGTGAAATTCTCAACCTCTACTTGCCCAAAGACCATGTAATTACCATGTCCGATTGACCACCTTGAAAGTTAAGCCAAATCCTTACCACTTCCTATTGTTTCCAGATTGATACATATTCTTTTGAGGGAGGATGCTAGAATTTCTATCCATTAACTGCCCATTCATTTTTGGTCAAAAGTTGCTTCCAGGGACATGAAAAGAGGTTTGGAAAGATACAAAGAACATAAAATCTACCACTTTAATTATTTTTCAGCATTCAGATCTGTGACATTATGGACATTGCTGTGTAAGGATTATCACCTTCCTTCCACCTTCAAAGATTTTTCAATTTCTTCACCTGGAACTGTACCCATTCAATACTAACTCCCTTTTCCTCTTACCACCAGCCTCTGGCAACCACCATCATACTTTCTGTCTCAACGAATTTGACTCTTCTTGGTACCTCGTGTAAGTGAAATCATACACTCTCTGTCCTTCTGCAACTGCCTTATTTCACTTCGAGTGTACGCACAGTTCATCCATATTGTAGCCTGTGTCAGAATGTCCTACCTTTGTAAGGCTGCATGGCATTCACTGTGCATATAGTCCACATTTTGATTATCTGTCCGTCCATATAATGCTGCAATGTACATTGTTGTGCAAAGAATTATTCAAGTCCCTGCCTTCAATTCTTTTGCATCCAGTGAGCTTTTCAAAACTGCTTGTTTCATTGCTTTAAGTTTCAGTCTTTGAAAGAAGCTTCCCTGACATTTGGTGTTCATATTTTTGATAGTTAATTCCCTCACTCCTCTGGGTTATTTATGTCCCTCTGTACTTTGAATATACATAGAGTGGTTTCTGTTTTCCTGGCTGACACGGCCACCTTTCACGTTCTGTGCTATCTAGCACTCATTCTCTGTGCTGCAGTGATAGTGGTCTTCTTTATGTCCGCTTTACCAACAATGCTCCCTTCCACCTCAGGGCCTTAGAACCTGCTCTTCTGGGTGCTTGGGTTACTTTTGATATGCCCATCCCCCCACAATTAACTCCTCATCTTTCAATCTTAACTCAATGCCACTTCCTCAAGGGACTATTTCTCTTCTCCCCTTATAACTTTGAGTACCACGTCCTCCTCCTTTAGAAGACTTAATTTGGTTTCTGATCTTACATTTTGTACTTATTTAATTAACATTTCTAGTATCATCCATATGCTAAGCTCCACATGAGCCTGAGATCCTGTGCTCACTTTATTCCTAGTACCAACTTGCTACACTAAGTAGCAATCACTCTGTGATTTCAAGTCATTTTCATTGCCGTTAAAGCACTGTGAAATGTTGTAGATGCTGTGTTCTCTGGAGGGGGCATAGGGGGACAAAGTGAAATTGAAACCAGTTCTTTGGGTTGTTGTTTAAGTCAATGGCTGAGAGCACATGTCAGAACAAAGAACATACTCACTTCCCTTGTCAGTGGCAAATGAGGGATGACTTTGTTTAAGGGGATGTTAGTGTGTTTTTGTTTAGCATGATGGAGATTTAGGGCTTGCATTAAGACCTCCCTGAAGAAAGAGAGCACTGACTTCTCTCTATAAAATTTGGAGACTTCAGAAAGACAGGAACTCTGGAGCATCTACAGCAATACAAAGAATTCAAACCAGATCCCAACATTTGTTAACAGGGAGTACAAATGGTTGGGAGGAAGAGTAAACTGTGTCTATTTTTTTTCACATATTTTAAGCCTCTAGATTTCAAATTGCAGACTTCAGAGATCAGAAGGAAAACACAAGTGCACAGAAATGGAATAAAAGGAAAAAACACAAGTATGCCCATAGGAGACAAATTGTTTGCCTTAAATATTTTTAAATGATAGATTATTTCTGCTTTTCTTATGTAAACTGCAAATAATTTTCAGAGATCATTCTCCAAATTTGACGAAGAGTTTCCAGTTTGAAATTCGGTCCAATTTAAGTAAGAATAAGGAAAATATAACAATATATTCCTGACTTAATCATGTATATAATTATGCATACATACCTTTATGCATATGCCCAACCAACTGCAAAACTTGTGCTTCTACCAAGACTAAATCCTGAATTTTTTTCTCTCCAAAACTGACGACTGGTTCATTAGATTGCGTTATAATTTTACAAGTCTAACCATGAAGATAGGAAAGAAAAAAGCCCTATTTATTTCTTCTAGATGCCCCTCTAAAAAACTTAATTGGAACTACTAAGCTACTAGTTTTTCTCCTCCAAATCACCCAGATTTCTGAAGTGACTAATGCTTGGATGATAGTGAACATTATCCTAAATAATGAAGTTAGTCACTATCTCACAAGGTTCTCCTTAAGGAAAACAAACTTTAATGATAAAGTGCATGATAATTGAGCTTGGACTCATGGCAATTCAAAGCCTCTGCAAGGTTTGATTTTCATTCTTATTTTAGTGACTAAGTCTCTATGTTCTAAGTTATGAGTGGAAACAGGAAGAGAATAGGGCACTGTGGGTACAGTGTGAGGGAACATCACATGAGCTGATGCAAGATCCAGATAACAGTAGGGTTAGAAGCCTGATCTATCAGAGAAAGACAGAGGCTGCAGGGATTGGAAAAGAGGAAGGCCAGAGGCAGCCAGGTACCCTCAGCGAACTTCAGACTGTCAGGACTTAAAAGGACATAGCAAGACAGGGCAGGGGGTTAGAGGGTCAAGCAACTACACACAACCAGTCAGTGAAATAGTTGATAGTTCATTGTGAGGTAGTCAAAAGTAAGGATTCTGTAGAGCAGTGGTAACAAGGAGAGGATTCATATTCGGTGGCAACGGTCTCTGTCTACCTCTCACCCTGAGAGAATTGCTCCTGTGTGGACCCAGCCTGCAGGCTGGAAGTGAAGATAACAGAGAACAGCTGGCGGCATAGCGAATGTGCATGTGGGGAGAATGGACAAGTCCCTGGCAAGCAGACATTTCCCTGAATAACAGGACTTCCCTGTCATGTTATCCTCAAAGGTCCACATTAATGATCCATGTTACAAACAAGATCATGTGATCATGAGTACCTTTATGCACATTCCCACAAACTCAAAACACCCTTGGAGGGAATTCAAGTTTGGCCCAATCCTTGATTCTAGCCTTCTATATTTCATATTATGGTACAGTTCACCCTATGAATATGAAATCCTCAATGAAACTATATGCAATCATCTTGTAGCATGTACATGACATGAAAGCTGTATTTATACAACACCAAAAACATAGGAAAAATGAATATCCCATCTGCTACCTAGATATGCAAGCTCTAGGATAGAAAGAAAGTGTATATTTGCAATTACACAAAGACCATCTGAATCTTAGACCCCTTTTCACTCCAGTACATCATTGTAACCTGGATAGATCCTTAAATTAAGGTGTGGAAACTGGATTTTTGAAAGACATTACTCTTGAGAACCTTAAAATAGTTAATCTACTCTTTGGGATAGGTAAAAGCTTATCACTATAGTGGGAAAAGTGAGAGGTATTATAAGCTCCACCCGGTCTCTGAATTTCTTGCATTCATCAGCTCCCATAAAATATTGCTGGTAATGATATATGAATGTGCAATGCTACTAGAACATTTGGCCCTCATGCAGATTCTATTCCACCATTTTCTCATCCCCAGACTAATTCAGATAGGTTCAGAAACAAGTATAGGGAGAAGGTAGTTATGGCTGGACTGTCCTGGATTTAACAATGAAATCACACCATTGTGCCAAGTTGAGATTCCTGGGTCATAGTCAGAACATCCTCTTGATGAATACAGGCCAACTGCTTTGCTCTGTAACCAAGCCCAAGTCCCTCTGCCCAATGCATAGCAAAGCCAGTCTCTGAGAATGTATCCAACAAGGAAAGAGTTTGTTCAAGAGGTAGCCAAAGGAGGAGATGAGAGGACAAGCCTCAAATCTGCTTTCCCAAAGGAGGAGAAAACAAGTTTTTGATGATCATAGGGCTTGAGATTTCATACACATTGATTAAAGGCACGAGGAAACTTAGGATTATCCATGAGGAGCAATGGGGCATGCACATTGAGCAAATATATATGTAGCATACATCCCATGTTCACTTCGGGGCAGAAACTTAACATCAGGACAAGACAAAATTCAACCCCTGAAATCAGGAGGTTGTTGTAAGGCAAGGAGAGGGGCTACCAGCATGTTCTGAGAGCTGATACAAACTGAATGGGGACTTGGGCTTGTGATCCTGGGTAAGAGTGACAGAACCTTGCTTGTTCTGAGGCTGGAACCATATCAGTTGCCCTCAAGTCCAGGCTTCTGCAGAGACATCTAGTGAATTTCTTAGTGGTGGTCTGAGAAGCTGATTGGGGGAAACAGTTCTCTAACAAACAAACTTTAAACTTTCTGCTTGTTTCCAAAACCAAAACAAAACAAAAAAAGTCAAACAAACAAACAAAAAAGATTTCTGCTTGTTTCAACCTCATTAACCAAAAATCTACTGAAATCATTCTTCATACTGTAAATTCTAAACAGGTATTTGTCACTCCGCCCAAAGCAAGAACACTCTGTAAAAACTGATTACTAATTACATTTGAGTAATCAAATAATATTTATAATGCACAAGCCAAAGGATGACTTTATTCAGGTTTGTTTTCAGCTATCAAGACTTCTGGTAGAATCTGTAAGCAATCACTAAGAAAGTGTTGCAAAATATCTAGCCGGAGGCGAGCCCATCAAAAAAGAACTTCCCAGTATTGTCCCTGAGTACATACGCTGCACTCAGTATCAAATTTGATTCATGAAGCCTTCCTTATAAGAGCTACTAAATCTCACAAAAATGCTACCATGGTCCATGTTAGTTCCTCAATGGACTCAAGGTGTAATTAAATGAGCATGTGACTGTGATGTACATTTATGTCTGGCATATAGTCTTATATAAGGGAAGTGCTTAGAATATATGACTTAAGGGGAGAAACACCTGGAAGAAAAATGTCTTTCCCTAAGACAATTCTACTTTTAGGTTGAGATTCCTCTCAAGTCATGTATAGGATAGCCATCGTTCTCTTAGATGCAGGTCAAATTAGACTTTCCCAAACAGTGTCAGCAGGGAACCCAGTTGGTGGAAGGAAGGCCTTCCAGACTCCAGTGGCCTCACATGCTGTTTGGAAATTAGTACAGCACTGGTTGCCCGGTGCAGCTGTGGTTCCTATAGGGATGGACTCCTGTGAGTCTTCCTTCTGCTACAGGAGGGACAGATTGGAAGCCCCTCGCAGGTTTTAAGAAGAAATGAAGCAAACAAATGACTCATTTGGTTAGGAAGGCTGGTTTGACTAAGTAGCTATTTCAGCAGATTTCAAGCATATGCATGCTATGACTCTTTGGTCAAACCAGAAAAATCTTAAATTTCAAAATTAGTTCCAAAAATTATCCCAGTTTCCATCAATTACTTTGAGCACATGCATGTTACCTAAGCACAATGCATTGCAACCTTTTTTGTATTAAATTTAGCAAATGCACTTTTATTTAAATATTTAAACCACATTTTCCAGGGCAATTAATATTAGCTTCTAAACAAAATGAAGGGCTCATTTAACAGGCTCATTTTGGAGAACACAGCAAAAACAGACTTCTGTGATGAGTCCATATGGAATGTCAGGGTCTCACACATGCTGGGAAAAATTAACTCAAAGTTGTCTGAAACTATTTTTAACATTGTCCCTCATTAGTAAATAGAAAGATTGATTACAAAATATGGATATGTGATAAGATAACTTTTAAACTCCTGCATCTATCCAAACTCACAGAATTAAGTAAGGTCCAATGTAGTTCATTTAGAAATATGAGGGGGAAAGCCCCGTTTCTTGGATTCTCAAAAAGAAATCAAATATCTTGAAGGGAAATTGGGCTGTTGGACACTGGTATTATGGAGAATATAAAATATTTGAAAATATGGGTGACAGCAGCTGGTACAGTGCATTTTTCTATCAAAATGAGGTTTTGTGTAGTTATTTTGTAGAAAAAATATAACAGCTGCTGACTAATATAGTTTTCATTTTATATAAATTTAAAATTATGCGGTAGTGCTAGTGCAGCAAAACCATGTTTAGATAAACTGGATCCTCAAAGTGTCTTCTATGGAAAGGCATATCTGAGTGAAATGTAATCTTTTAGAGTTGTCCCCTGAACAACCTAACTATTTAAATGGCTCACCAGAAATTAAATGTTATTCACGAGTTCTGTTACCGAAAAGTGTTTCTTCATAGGTCTACCCTACTAAACTGTCCCTAAACAAAATGACCCATGTGCTCTAAAGGGTAGAGAGCTTAACCTCAGAGACTCACAAGAGAGGCAGAGGAAATACACTGACGGTCCAACGCTCTTGTTGAATAAAGAGAGACAGTTAGCAGACAGGCAAGTTCCCATATAAGACAGAGAACGCACTCAAGACACTAATCCCAAATTGAGTGTCTTTGGGTGATTGCTTCTTCTCCTTCTCCTGAGTCTCCCCTTCTGGGGTCTCTCTTATCATTGCTTTCACACCCATACCCTCCCAACCCTCACTGCCATCAAATTTAGATGCCATTTTTCTTAATTCCCTGTGGTGTTCCCATGTTAGCTAATTCATGCTAAGTTGTTAATGATTGATAATGAATTCATGTGGCATCTCTTCCACATGATGTATTTGAAGTTTTTAGCAGAAACCTTACTTTTTTATGTCATTAAGAAATGATATATTTTAGGCATCAGATAGAAGTAACTGAGAGATAATATGGAGCAAGGCAAGGGTAGAGCAAGGGAGATTTCTAAATCCCTCTGATTTTGCCACATGTGAAATGGTCTATTCTGCTTCAATGCAAGACTGGATCTTTGCCTACCATGAATATAATGTATTATAAAAAGATAAATAACAATGGTTTTTATATTGAAGTAATTTTGATATCATTAAAGGAATATTCTCTAAACACCATTATATATACACTTTACATAAATGTAGTATACATTTTGTTTTATTCATTCTCTGAAAATTTGTGATCCATTGAAGACAGAACAAAGCTTAATCTGCTTAATGGTGTAGAAAATCAGAAAGACAAGGCTTAGGCTAACCAGGGACTGGCCAAGTCATTGGTTTAACAGATTTACAATAACGGAAGGGAAAGATTAAAGAAAGACAAGGTAGATTAACAAGGAAGAAATTAGTGAAGACATCAATTTTGTAAGATTTAATTATAGGCAAATATGTTCGACCCTCTTTAAAAATTCAAAATAACAAAACATCTTAGTAGAGACCTGACACACCAAAGCAGAGTAAGCAAAGATTCATGTCTCTCAAGATTCTGGTATCAGGGCCAACGACCCGCTGGGTATAAAAGCTTTCCCTTCCTCCTCCACTTCTTCCTCCTCTTCTTTTTCTCTTCTTCTCTCTCTCTCTTCTTTCTTTCTTCCTTGTTTTATTCAATAAATATATACTTAAGGCGAACTGTTCTAGATAATACGGATGCAGCAGTGAGCCAAACAAAATTTATTTTCTCTAAAGGTGTATTGTAGTTGGAGGGGATAATTAGCAGTGGGTACTGTGGTGATAAATTCTATGAAAATCATGGATCTGGGTAAGGACATGGGGTGCTGGAAGAGGTGGTTCCAGAAAGGATCTTCCCAGGGAAGTGGTATTTGGAGGGGAGAAAAAGGAATTGAACCATGACATTGGGACGAAGCATCCGGGATGCAGACTAAATGGTACATTCAGAAACCCTAAGAGAGTATGGCTGGCTCTTCGAGGAAGAGCCAGGAGATTGTAGTGCCTCCATCAGAGTCAGCAGGGATGCTGACCAGTGATGAAAAGGCACAGGTCACTGAAGTCCATATTGGGAGGGCTTTCTAAGCCAGTGTAACAATTTCTTTTTTTAAGAAGTAAAAAAATTTTAGGCAGAGGGAAATTATGTGCTTGTTTACATTTCCAAGGGAATTTAAAATGTTTAACTAGCATTGAATTCCCAAATACATGAATCTAATGTCTTACAGAAAAACATCAATTCAAATAATTACTTTCTTGAAATAAGATATGAAAGAGAATGTCACAATCTGCACAACTGGAAGGATTCGGAAGAAATTATTTTTATTTTTTTAAAAAGATTTTATTTATTTATTTGACAGAAAGAAGCACAGCTAGAGAGGGAACACAAGCAGGGGGAGTGAGAGAGGCAGAAGCAGGCTTCCGGCTGATCAGGGAGCCTGATGCGGGACTCCATCCTGATCCGGGGACTCCAGGATCATGACCTGAGCTCAGGGCAGACGCTTAATGACTGAGCCATCCAGACACCCCTAAAGAAATTATTTTTATTTTTTTTTAAGAAATTATTTTTAAAGGGAAACCTGGGTGGCTCAGTTGGTTAAGCGACTGCCTTCGGCTCAGGTCATGATCCCAGAGTCCTGGGATCGATTCCCGCATTGGGCTCCCTGCTCTGCAGGAGGCCTGCTTCTCCCTCTATCACTCCCCCTGCTTGTGTTCCCTCTCTAGCTGTGTTTCTCTCTGTCAAATAAATAAATAAAATCTTAAGAAAAAAAGAAATTATTTTTAAAAAATCAAGACCTAGACTTTAATTAACAGCCAAACTCAGACCATTTCAGGGTTTTGATGTTGCAAGGATGCAGCAAGAAGGAATCTGTGGATGATTACCTGGTCTAACACTCCCATTTCAAAGAGAAAGAAATAGAAGCCTTGAGACACAGAGAGACAAATGCAGAGCTTAGATAAATGCAGAACTCTTCATTCCTACCTTGTTTCTCTTCCTAAAACATTCTATTATATTTTGAATATCCTGAACACATAGTTTGGGAAGCATAACATAGAAATTAACTTGAAATCCAAACTAGACAATGTTTTTAAGGGAGACCCATTAAGGAAGACCTTAAATTGTTCTGTAGAACAAAGATAGAGGGAGAGCATTTATTTGTTTGCTTGTTTGTTTGTTTTAAATGGAACCAATCAGTAGAAGCCTGGAAACCAAGGCTTTGGCGTTTTAGCCTCTGCTGGCATTTTGACTTAAAAGCACCTTTGCTTTTAGAGATGCCACTCGAGAATCTGTATGGAATAACCAATAATGAAATGCATGCATGAGATGACCAAGACCATGTCAAAACTTAAAGGAGAATACAATAATGGCATGATATTTGAATTATTTGAATACAATAAGAAAGCATGATATACTGCCGAATAATTTTATCTATTTACATTTAAAAGAAAAAGTTAACTATATTGATAGTGAATAATTAAAGACCCATTTAAGAGATCAGTATTTGCAACTATTTCTTTAAAATCTGAGTTTAAGAAATCACCAGCTAAATCATAAGGAATAAGCACGAATTTTGTAAGCTTTTTTGGTAAGGTAAGATATATATCATGAATAAAAGATCAAATGTCACAATAAGCCATCATTTTTCACCTGAGTGCACATTCAGAATCTGAGCACAGGACAGCATAAACAACATTCAATTATGGACATCAGCCAAAACTTCAAGATTACACTCAAGATTTTATTTGTACTGATGATTAGACATGACAGCGAACCCACTAACTTCAAGATATTGAAGTTGGTCTTCCAAATATTTAAAAGCATATGATTTTCTCAGAACATGGATTTAAAGAAAGGTCATCTAAATTTGCAAAATATATTAAACTCATAAAGATGCAGGGAGTATATACTTTTTCTAACTGTTAATCTATTATTTTTTACTGATTATGAAAATGATATTAGAAATATTCTAACTCTAATTACATAGTATTATACATTTATTCATTATGTATGTACTAATATATTATGCATTATGTATTGTGTTTGTACCAATTATATAGTATTAACTATTTTTCTGAGACTGAGAGAAAAACCCGTTGTTTTTAGACCAAGAACTTATTCATCTACAGTCCTGTGTTTGGGAGATGATGAACTGAAGCATTTCAAGCTTTTGCATAAATGTTAGTATAATTCTAAAATGGCAGAGCATTTACTAACTTTCATCTCTGTAGTCTTTTATGAATTATGTTTGTGTATGACCCACCTATATAAGTAAAGACAATGAATTACAGATATCATCATAAAAAAGGGAAAACGTGATGTTTGTTCTCTATCATTAAGGTTTCAAGTTTATGTTTATGGCCTTGGTTATATATATACACAATTATCAGTAGTAGTAGTACTATATGACTGTTATATATTGAATAAATTTGTATGGCTATTAAGTTTTAAAGTACTTTCATATATCCCATTTGATCTTTAAAGCAAGTCTTTCGGGGCACCTGTGTGGCTCCGTGGGTTAAAGTCGCTGCTTTCGGCTCAGGTCATGATCTCAGGGTCCTGGGATTGAGTCCCTCATCAGGCTCTCTGCTCAGCATCGAGCCTGCTTCCTCCTCTCTCTCTGCCTGCCTCTGCCTACTTGTGATCTCTCTCTCTCTCTCTCTCTCTCTGTCAAATAAATAAATAAATAAAATCTTTTAAAAAATGTCTTTGAAATAAATATTACTATCTCCCTTTTCCATGAGGTTCTTAAAGTTGAGTGAGTAATTGACTGAGGGGAGAATCAAAGTGAGAGTCATAAAACTGTCCTTTTTGTGCTTGTTTAATGGGAGTTTTGTGATGACTATCATTTATGTCGGAGTGCAGATATATGATCCACAGCATCTGTATTTAAATAATTTATAATAATAGTTGGAGGGGATGTGTAAGAAATCCATTTGACTGCTAAAGAATATACTCAGTTAACGTACTTAAAACCTTCGGTAATAAGCGATAATAGCAAGATTGCAAGATGTAAGGTCAGCATATGAAAGTCAATTTCTTTCCTACAAACTAATAATAAACTACTGGAATGTGAAGTTAAAAACATAATGTCATTTACAATAGTCCCCAATAAAAAGAAAAATCAAGGCATATATGTAACAAGAAATATTTAGGATCTACTTGGGAAATTATAAAACTGATCTAAGTAAATGGAAAAAAATTCTGTGTTCATGTATTGGACGACTGGACATTGTTAAATTGTCAGTTCTTCCCTAATTGATCTGTAGATCCGATGCAATCCCAACCAAAATTCCAGAAAACTATTTTGTGTGTATGGGAAAACTAATTCTCAAATTTATATGGAAAGGGTAAAGACTATAACAATAACCAAACAATACTAAGGAGGAGCGAAGTTGGAAGACTGACAGACTTCAAGGCTTAGTATAAATCCACAGTAACCAAGACAGAATGATTCTGGTGAAAGAATAGGCACAGATTAAAGGAACGAAACAGAACATTTTTCCTCTTAGTAAATAATTGTACAAGCAAAGTAAAGCAACTTGGCAGACCATTATTTTTGTTCTTTCTAAAAATCACTATTTTTTCACCAAAAAAGAACACAGAAGAAATTCAGCAGAGGGAAAAAAACCATTATTCTAATCACCATGCTACCCTTTCTAAAATATGAATTACTTTGTGGTTCACTTCTATAGTTCATTATGGCAATGATTATTCATTTCTACCTTTGATGTTCTTGGAAAAGTATCCCTTTCTCCACCTCATGTGATTCCAGTAACACCAGGAAATAGAGTGCCCACTCATTCCCTGCGTAGATGGGTGAGCATGTTATCCAAGTTTTGCCAGTCATGGCAACGGTTGATTCATTGTGTATGACACAATCAGCACCAATCACAAAACTGCTATTTTATTGATTGACCTTAAAAGGAGTTTTTCTTCCTTCCTGATCTCACATTGTAAAGATGCAGACTTAGCCTCTCGATAACTCTCTTTCCTAAAGCATGAGAGAATGAGGTTAACCTGTGACAAGCAAATCTGAAAATGGAAAGAAAAGATCTTTGGTAATGTTGTTTTGATTGAGTCATTGTATCAATCATGTTTAGACTTCCTTGGCTGCATGAGACAAAAATCTATGGGAGTTTTTGTTGCTGTTTGCGTTTTCTTTTGTTTTCTTAAGCCAGTCTGAGTTTAGTTTCTGTCACTTCCAACAAAAAATTTTCTTTAACAAAACATGTTTTTCTTTAAAATATGACTTTTAAATAAATAGTAATGGCAAGATAATAACAGAGCTACAAAAAGTTAATTATAGAAGAAAATCAGGACTGGTTCCTTATAGTTATATTCAGCCACTAAGACTTACCTGTATTCTAATTGGTCAATACTTATGCCCAACCAATCATCTAAATATTTTGGATATCATAAAGTTGAAGAAAGAGAAGCCAGAAGGACTATATATATGGATATGGAAATGCTCAATGAACTATGAAATGTTATAAAAATATTAATTGTTAATGATTTCCTTCAAATAGTCTATGGAACTTTGGACCTTTTCATTCACTCTGTGTTTGATAAGGAAATGAATCTCTGAGACTACTTAACTTTTTCTTGTTCCAGTGCATCAAATAGATAAGTGAATTCCCCAAATGTTGTGCCAATCAGATGAAGACAAGTAGGAAGTCTCTTTAATCCAAGGTAGAGCTATTGACACCTTGTAGCCAAAATAGTCTAATTTATTTTTCTATATTCTGCTCTTTGAAACATACCCCAATAATTTATCACTGTCCAACTCTTATCAGGGAATTTCATGCTTTCCATGAATCAGCTTCTAATAAACTACTCATTGAGGTCACACTTTCTCTTTCTGGATTTGGTATGCTATGAATATATTTTTCATATTTGTATGTTTAATTTTGGTAACAGTACCATATTTTTCAATGACTTCTATTTCTGTACATAACTTTTTTTTTAGATTTTTTAAAATTTATTTTAGGGAGAGAGCACACACAAGAAGGGAAAGAGGCAGAAGAGAGAGAAAGAATCTCAAGCAGACTCCCCAGTGAGTGGGGAGCATGGTGGGGGACTCGATCTTATGACCCTGAGACCATGACCTGAGTTGAAATCAAGGACCAGAGGCTTAACTGACTGAGTCACTCAGGTGTTCCTGTACATAACTTTTATACATTTATGCTTATATGTGTAATCTTTATATTCTTAAACCATAAAACAAAAACCAACTCCTCTTTCTTCCAAGTGATCATTTTAATCAACCATATATTTCATTTGCTTCTTATATTTACATATAAAAATGTCCTTACATTTTGCTTTTGTGCAAGTCTTTACATTTCACTTTTACCCTATTTTTACATTTCCATTATATCTTTTTTTTACATTTCCATAATTTCTGATACAAAATATGTACTAACCTTCATACAAATTGATATATAGTCCTAAATTTTTAATGATTTATACAGTAGAAAAATAATTTAAAGCCTTCTCATGAGGTTAGCATTACATTTTCTAACATTCTTTCCTCTTTCTAAATGACAGAGATATGATATGGCTCCCTAATCCTTTGTCCATGAAGATAAATACCATCTTTAAGAAATTCAGTGTATTTTCTTCTTCAAATCTTATCCAGCTGTAAATATTTCTCTAATACATATCTATGTCCTTGGGGGTCCTTCTGCTCAACTTGGAAGATTGACAATAGTGCCACCTGAACACTGTCTCATCAATGGTCAACACTCAGCTGGGTTCTCAAACTTAAAGAAACTGAAAATCAAACATATAGCTTTTAAGGTTGTATATATGACACCCAGTGGCAAGACAGTGAATAAAAGTTCATGATAGCACACATAAAAACAAAACAAAATGAAATGAATAAAGTTGTTTTCATAGACTTTTTTTAAAATTAGAACAATATAATGATTCCAAGTCTTTGACACTCTAGTAGAAGCTCTGATTATCATAATCACATAGAAGGGAAGCCATGGTGGGTTTTTTGTATACAAATTTCTACTTTCCTTACACATGCAACCAATGGAGTCAAGTTCTCTTTCTACTACAGCTCATGCTGGTTTTCGCTGCAGAGACAGAAAGCAAACATTACAGCATGGGTGATTTATGTTTCTGGACCTTCTAGTTGAAAATAATCCCATGCTACCCTTAAGTCAAACAGTAGATAAAAAAAGGTTTCTGACATGAGATACACTAAGGTTCATCTACACAATATTAAAACAAATAATTGGTTAAATGAAAAATTTGCTCAGTAATTAATTGATTAAATGAAAAATAGCTGTTCCTTATAGGATATTAAGATACAGAAGAACATTTGCATGGGGACATTTTTATAGCACACACAGACTTTATGTGTCTGTTCTCACCACTAAACTAACTTTCCAAAGAAAAGTCAGATGTATGACATTGTTTTTCTATTGCCCATATATCTAGGCTGGTTTATAGTAGTTTAGAATCTGCCATTGGATGAATGGATGGATGAATGAATGAATGAGTGTAGTGTTGCTCTCCTGTACCTTACTATTAGTTTAATCTAAATTTCATCCACATTTTTGTACCTAATGTCAGTTAAGAATTCTTATAACACGACAGTACGTCCAAAGATCAATATGTTAATGAGTCTGAGTAACCATTTTAACCTGATTCAAAATAAAAATATCGTTATAAAGGAAAAAAAATTTAACACATCAAACATCACTGTATAGGATACACTTTTTTTTATTAACAATGAAGGGAAAAGGAGAAGAAAATATTAAAAGGCTCATCTTCAAGCAAATCAAATATGATATGTTCACAAGCAATCTATTTAAAAAGGAAATTGTCTTCTCTGACCTTTGCAGTGTCCGTGAATGATAATATACTCAAGGTACCACAAAGATTAAAGGTGTGTTTATTAAGAATTAAGACTGTTGGCAAAGCACAATTTTACTTTCAAACTTTGTTTTGTAAAGAGACTATTTCACTCTGACTTACGGAACATTGAATTATAGAATACTGCACCCGTCTTTGACCATCAAAAAGGTCACACAATGCAAAGGATAATAACTTATAAATATGGCATATTTCAGAGAGAAAAGAATATTTAAAAGATAATCAGTAAGTCTGACCTTTTGGAACTCTCATTCCTTTTTTTTACAGTTTAAAAGCACTGATGTATACTTACTGGTTTTTCACTTGTCTAGAATCTTTCAAAAGCCAGGAGAAAGGAGAGCACTTCTCACCCTTTCCAATACTAAATAGGCTTTGCCCTCTATCTCTGTGTGTTAATACACACATAGTCACATACACAGACTTGCAAGAAATAAAACCTTTACTTCTCTAAACTCAAAGTGATACTGAGAGTTCTCTCCTCTAACGAGTCAAAACTACTTTAAAAAGTGGATACACCTGCTATCCCATCCTTCATGCTTTCTATAACTCATTCATTTAGTAAATGTTCACTTTGGACCTCCTCTGTGCCAGAAATTATTTTATGTGCTGGGAAATCAGCAGCAAGCAGAAAAGATGATCCTGAGACATCTTGCATCCTAGTGCAAAGGAATTAGATAACAAACATCATGAATAAGTAAAGAATGTAGTACATCACTCCATGGAAGAAAAATAAATCACAGTAATATAGCAAAGCTTTGAGTGAGGTAGCAATTTTTAATGAGATGGTTAGAAGATGAGCAAATACTTGATGAAGGTGAGGGATTTAGCCAAAGGGATAGGGGGTAGTAGAAGTCTCTAGGCAGAGAGAAGACCCAGTATAAAAGCCATAGCCATTGGGTGCAGTTTGCCTATTGAATTTCAGAAAGGACCCTGGCAAAGGGGAGTGAAATAGGAGATGAGATCAGAGGGGAAGAGAGCACCAGAACACGAATAGATCTGCAAGGTTTTGAAACACCAGTTGTAGAGGGTTTTTAATACAGAAGTGGCATAATCTAACTTAAAACAGAACTTTAAAAAAATTTAAATGTTTGCTCTATTAATGCTTCAGGTAGCATTTAAGGCAAAACTTAGTAGCTTAAATCAATACATTTTCAGGTCATGATTTTAGTGGGAAAAAAACTTTGTGCCTCACACTGTAATAGGGGCTGTGAGCCTCCAGAAGCTGTATGAATTATAGCATTAGACCAAAAAATAAAAGGCTTAAAACCTGGCTGGAAAAAAAAAATGTCGCAGAAAAGTAAACCAAGTGGTAAATGACATGGGAAGGAGGTGGGACTCCAGCCCTGAGTATCATTATACAAATGACATGCAAAAATTCATCTTCTGAATTTAAGTCATTCCTGTATGAAAATCAGCTTAATGCTCAGATGTGATGTTGTGCATACCTTTTATGTCTTTGAGGAACATGGAGGTCATCGTGACAAGCTTTGGTGAACCTCCAAACAATGCCCTTTCCTTTTCCAATTCTGACTGGTGGCCCCACCCTTATCCTTAGGAGAAGTAGGCATCAGAAAGCATGGGTGAGACTTCTCTAGGCGACCCTGCCATTAGTTTCAATACTAATCATCTCAGGAATGAAAAGGAATTCATCTCCACAGATGACTCAAACCCTTTTCAGGAAGGGTTGTAGGGAATGGCATCATTTTGCTGACTGCAGTAGTACTTCTTCCAGATATGAGCACTTAGTTTTCTCAGTATAAGTGAATTAAGATTTGAAACCCTTTCATTAAAAACAACCAGATAGCTTCAGAGTCCAGTCAGTACCAAGCTCTGTTTCTAGAAGCTCCTTCACAAATATCCTCCCCCACCTCCACTACCCTGCCAGGAACATGAACAAAAGGATAATAAAGAAATCCTTTACATCCCTTTGTCCAAACCCCACAGGCTTCCTGTATGACTTATGAAACATTTCTCAAATATGCATCCAAATATAAAATTGTAAGTCCATCTGTTTTGGTTCACAAACATCTAATGAACAGTTCTCTCCTAGCAAAGGGAATAGTGAATGAGGCAAACCTAAAATGCTACAATTACATGGTGGATCATTGCTCTCCATCTTTTCTCATCTTTTGAATCCACAGGAAGGAGAGAGACCACGACAGGTGTTTTCAGAAGAGGTGGTTGCAATTCATGGGTAGAACCCTGTCTGCCTTCAACCACGCTCCTATATATAGTCATTCTGGGAAAGGGGAAGGAACAGAGAGGCTTTAAAGCCTTAGGATACCCAACAATTTACAATAAACTACATCCCATTAAGCTGTAACACTCTACACACTAGCGTGAAATCCAGGGTCTTTTAGGCGAAAAGCTAAACCAAGGTAATATGGTACTCTTGAAAAATCCCAGCTTCTGAACCAGGCATAGACTAGATGTGCCAATTTCCCACTCTCTGATCTGTGTTTATCTCATTATAAATCAGGGCTATTGACCCTAATCTAGCTGAGTTGTTGTGACGTTCAGTGATAGGATACAAAAATGCCCAACACAATGTCTAATATTAAACAGCAGTTGCAATCAGGAGAAATAATAACTTGTACATCTAAGTGGTAGGCATCATGTTAAATGCTATTCAAGGATCGTCATATTTCACCTAGTAAGAATTTTACAAGGTAGACACACCTATTATACTTAGGTTGCGGGATGGAATCCAGGATTGCCCAGTTAAATGGAAATTTAACATGCCATGCAATGTCTGGGACATACTAAACACTAAAAAAAAATTTATCTAAATTCAAATTATCTAAATTCAAATTTAACAGCATATTCTGTATTTTTATTTGCTGAACGTGGCAACACTTTATTATTTCCATCAAATGTAGACACAGAACACTAAAGACACTTGCCCAGTTTTACAAAGCTAGCGAGTTGTTGAAAAGAGATTTGACTTCAAGAGAGGCATGGACCCAAGTCCTGAAATATTATGTTAGGGTATTACTGTCACCAATACTGTACTGTGCAGCGCTAATAAATCCAAGGTGCCTGGATTACTCTGCTCTCTGACTTGGGAGACCAGAAGAGTGAGGCTGTGCTCTTCCCACTCGGGGATTCCTGACTTACAGGGTTCCAACAGGAGTCTAGACAGTGATACCAATGAACAGAAGAGTAGAGATTCTACATTTATCACTTATACTGACTTGACCAAGGCCAGCCACATAAGGAAACTCTTTATCCTTTACCTGAAATTCCAGTTCCCATCACTTACTCTCACTTTATGAGAACTATCAAATTTGACCAATACCCACTACCAGTTACCAATTTGGTAAGTTACCAAATAATAGGTCCCAAGCAACACTATATACTTGTCAATAAACATTGATCTGGAATATCCTTCTTCAGTTTTAAGAAACATAGCAAGAACCTAAAACACTCTCAGCAAGTTTTTTTTTCTTTAAATACATGATAATGGGTTCCATCCCAATCCCTGCCCCATACTAATGACTGTATAATAACAGATGTACCTAAGCTTTCTCAGTAGCTAAACTGGGTCAGCTGACAGATAAAATGTGCCATCCCTATCCTTTTTTGTTAAACCTGAAACAAGCAGTCTTTGAGGGGGAGGAGAATTAAATCATGATATTTTTCTGAGTCTGCAGGAAGTTGCTCTCTGACCCTTCCTTGTTCTCTTGGCACTTTACCTTGCTTGGTAAAGCAGCCTATGGGAGTAGCCCCCCTCCAGTGGCTGGTGCAAATACCCAGTGGTAATAGGCTTCCTCTGAAATGGAGAAGGTAAGTGACTAATGTGGCTTGTTTCCTTGACCTTGAAGGAAAGATGAAATCACTACTGTAAAGAAACAACACAGAACTTTCACCCACAAGTGGACCGCTGATTCTGCCCATTGCAATTAGCTACAAACTGACAGAAAGGACCAGATATGCAGAAAACGCCAAGAAAGCTTCAAACCCCATTGAGTGGCTTGTCCATTCATAAAGGTGAAATAACCATTTTTTCCAGCCTCCTATATTATGTTCTCTTGCTATAGGTAAAATCACAAGCTAGAGCCAACACAGAGATTCCTGTCCTTTTTTTTTCATGGTCAGTGTGAATTATAGCAACTTCATGTGAAGAATCGCTTGTATTGAGACAGTCCTTGAACTTCATAAAGGACTTCGTAATTATAGAATAGACTTTACAATGTCTGAGAAGCAAATCATGCATCAAGGTACACTGATCGGTAGTATCCATTCCCACCACTTGACAAGAAGTTGGCAGAAGTGCTGAGGTCTGAGGTCTTTCCATATTGGTACCTGAGTCTTCTGCATAATCTTGGACAAGTCATTTATAGGAACTTCTCTGGAACGTGTACATACATACATACAAAACATGCATACCGGGCACCTGGGTGGCTCAGTGGTTAAGCCTCTGCCTTCGGCTCAGGTCATGATCCTGGAGTCCCAGGATTGAGCCCAGCATGGACTGCCTGCTCGGTGGAAAGCCTTCTTCTCCCTCTCTCCCTCCCGCTGCTTGTGTTCCCTGTATGGCTGTGTTTCTCTCTGTCAAATAAATAAAATCTTTTAAAAAAAATGCATATCTTCCTTAATCCTCTGTGTTCAATTGTGTCTCCCTAGAAAGATACACTGAAGGACCCATGAATGAGACCTGAAAATCTTTGCAGGTGTAATCGAATTAAGATGACGTCATACTAGATTAAGGTCAACTCTAAATCCAATTGCTGGCATTCTTATAAGAAGGCCATACAGAGACACACGAAGGAGAAGGCCATGCTAACATGAGGCTGAGATCGGAGCTGTGCAGCCACACATAGAAAAGGCAGGAAAGATCCATCTCCAGAGCCTTCCAAGGGAGCCTAGCCCTGTAACAGCTTGAGCTTAGACTTTTAGCCTCCAGAGATTTGAGAGAGTTCACTTCCGTTGTTGTAAGCCACCCAGCATGTGATATTTTGTTACAGTAGTTCTAGGAAATGAATACAATATGCACCCACACATATAAAATGTAGGTGAAAGGTAAGATTTGGGGGAGGCGTGAAGAAGTCATCAAGAAGATAAACTGTCTCTTGTCTACCACCTCATCGAGATACCAGGTTAAAAATAGCAAAACTGTCAGCAAGCAACAGCATTGCAAAGTAGCATCGTGTGCCAGATTTTATGGGACAAATTAAAACCGTAAAGTATAAAATTAAATATTCTTTTCTTTAAAATATTTTATTTATTTATTTGACAGAGAGAAACACAGCAAGAGAGGGAACACAAGCAGGGGGAGTGAGAGAGGGAGAAGCAGGCTTCCTACTGAGCAGGGAGCCCAATGCGGGGCTCCATCCTGGGACTCCAGGATCATGACCTGAGCCGAAGGCAGATGCTTAATGACTGAGCCACCCCTAAAATTAAATTTTCAAAAAGAATGAGTAGGTCAGCATAATGCAAGACCTAAACTTTGAAGCGCTGCCTTGACAGCTTGAACCTCAGGGAGCCCCAAAGACCTAACCAAGAGCTCCCTGACTCCTACCAGATACACCCGTTACATGTTAGGAAAGACTCCCACCCACCTAGTACGATGTCATCCATACAGGCTGTACTTCACCTTGTCCTCAACCTGAGGAGACACACTTCCCCAGCAGCCCACAGAGTTACTCAGAGAAGGCAATCACATCCTCCCACGGGTACCTAACATTCTTGTTGCAGCAAAACCTGCAGGCTCACTGTGTTCCCCAGTGCAAACCCCACATGGGCCCATGTGGTGCTCAGTGCCCTTCTCCCAGGGCCTGTACTCACAGCCTGTCTCTCATATTAGCCTATGACTAATAAGCTGCTGTCCATCTCAGCTGCCCAGGGTCACATGTCCTGAGCCCTACGATCCCAGGAACATCTCCCTCCAACGGGGTGATGAAGAGGCAGATAAAACAGTAGGGAAGATCATCCTTTAGGAAAATAAGAAGACTTCTAGGTGAGGCACCCTTGAACTGGATCTTGAAAAAATAATAATCATCACAACCAGTAAACGGCCATTGGTGAAGAAAATATGCAAAATAGAAACACAAGCATGCAAACAAAAGAAGAAATTAGCAAACTGAAAACAGAGGGGTTTATTCCAATGATGGATAGCAAGAACCACTGTCCAGCTAGAACTGGTTAGACTAGAATGGTGACATGGAACCCATTCATATCAACCCAAGAGAGAAGACTCAGCAGAGACACAGGCTCAGCGGGGTTATTTTTCAAATAAAATTTCCCAGACCATATTCAGAGATGAAATATGTCTGCAACTAAGAACTCTTAGAGAAAATTAATCTAGCTTTTTCTGTTGGGATACACAAGTTTCCTTTGATTTTGATATGCTTTCCAGAATGCTACAAATATTTATCCAAGGTAAAACCATACCAGTTTTGAAGCTCTGCAGAAGGCAATCACCTAAGCCTATGGAAAACTTATCTGCAGGCTAGTATCATTTTTGTCCAAAACATGTTCTTATGAGACAAACAAATAACAACAACAACAAAATCCCAACCTTACACATCTCAGTTTCTTTTCAAGAGAAATTAGACAGCATTCCACTTACATTTTCCTCCTCCATATAACTCTGAAATTTTCTGCTTCTAATGAATTTGATTTACTTGTACTTTATCCAATTATTGGGTCCAGTGCTTACTGATTAACTTTGTCATTTCTACATGTGAGGACAATAAGGATTATAGTACAGTTTCCTGATGTCAATTTCTGAGAACCACATGCAAGAGTTCTTAGGCCAATGAATGATCATAGCTTCTAAAAAGTAGAAAAATGGACTTATTTGAATATCCCTTACATTCTGTCTCCCATTTTTGTGAGTAGCTACGATAGGAGCAGATAATAAGAGAAGGAAGAGAGAGTTAATAGAGCTGATTTATCCTAAAAAATTAGTTCCCAGATACTGTTTTTTAAAATCAATCTTATTGAGGTATAATTTACCTACAATAAAATGGATCCATTTTGAGTATAAAAAATAAATAAAATAAAATTTCCCAGATCTGCCACCCAGTACTTGTATTTTTAGATTGCATGCATATATATTGTATATATATATTTAAAATCTCAGGAGTCTCACTTCCCTGACAGTGCACACAATTACTGAAAAAAGTACATAGATACTACATGTATATATTATACCACATGTATATATTACATCATTTATAATGATATAATATATGATATTATATATCCCACTTGTTTTAAAAAAATTGGAAAACATTTTAAAATTACTAATGTATAGTTATATAGTAGACACATAACATTATCTGCTATATATAATCCAATATTTTGTAATACAATACATGATGAAATGTATATGTATGCATACACACACACACACACACACACACACACATATATATATATATATAGAGAGAGAGAGAGAGAGAGAGAGAGAGATGAAAACATGTAGATATATTACACCTGAACCTGTAGCCCCCTGCTTCTGGGGATACTGATGACTGATGACCAATGAGATACAACAAAGGCTGTGAAAAGCACAGTGCTGTCCCAAGTTAAATATAATTTTATCTTCAATTTTCCATCTTTGACTCTAAAATTGCTAACATCACAGAGATTATTCCATTCATTTTCACATTATGAAGTACAGTAAAACCTTTAGCAAATCCCTTGGAGAAGTATCACTAAAATTTTAAGGGAGGAGGGTCAGTCCACAGATAAAGTGATAATTGCTTTTTATCTGTCTATTCAATAAAGCAAGGTTTTCTTTTAAAGCACATGGACATTTTATAACTAGTTCCACAATCGACCTAATCAGTTGGAGCCATATTATCATCGAGAACATGACCTAAATCTCATATGTTTAACCTTTTTTTCTGCCCTATTACATCTCATATTTTCCCAATTGTTCTCACATTTCAGATGTTATAATATTAATGGCATGCAAGGAGAAACTTGATATTAATTATAAATTGGTTTTAAAACTCCAGATTTGCTGACATTTGCATAATGGATTTCTTTTGTTCCTTTCATTCCCAGATAATTGGGTTAGAATATCTCTGTTAAACAAACCCACCTTTCAGAAAGACAATTGGACCTCATTATAACCCTTGGTAAAGTAAGAG
>PITA01001019.1:29700-75745 GCA_004023965.1 Spilogale gracilis
AAAAAAAAAAAAAAAAAAAAAAACCCTCCCTAAAAACACTCCAGCCGCTGAGCCATCCAAGATGGTCATACTATTTCTATTACTTAATCAAATAAGAAATACTTCTTTCTTACTTAAAATTTTAATATTTTTTTAAAGATTTTATTTATTTATCTGACAGAGAGAGACACAGCTAGAGAGGGAACACAAGCAGGGGGAGTGAGAGAGGGAGAAGCAGGCTTCCCGCCGCCGAGCAGGGAGCCGGATGTGGGGCTCATCCGGGTCTCCGGGATCATGACCTGAGCCGAAGACAGTCGCTTAACCAACTGAGCCACCCAGGCGCCCCTTACTTAAAATTTTAAGAAGTGTTTATGTATCTTGGAAAAATTCTAGGTCATCATTTCATGGCTCACATTTATCAGTTCATTTTTTTTTCTTCTTTTAGATTATATCTCTTTTTGTATTACTATCCTGTTGATTTTCTCATAAGAAACCGTAATACCTTTTGCCTTCAGCATTTGTATTTCTTCCGCATCTTTGATTATTTTGTGTTTGTCATTCTTGTCTAGCGTTAGTCATTTGTTCTGTTCCTTCTTAGATGGCCCTGTTATTCTCAACCTGTGTCTAGGCTTCTCAGGGTATCCTCCACAAAAGGTTGTGAGGTCTCCTGCTACACCATTTTGGTCTAACTAAATTGCCCTTTTAATCGATTTTCATTTGTTTTTCTGATTTCAGCATTTCTTTTCTGGGACTATGAGTCTGGTTGACTTTAGGATTCATCATTTCCTTCAGACTCCTTTCCCACCCTGACTCCTCCTTTCATATTCTGCTCAGCTATCTTTTATACTTTTATATCCGTTTTATGTGTATGCTCCCTTAATCCATTAATCTCTGGTAATGTTATGCTAGTGCTTCTCTTTTTTTTTTCTATTAACAAAGGTATTTTTACCACCTATAGCTATGCAACCTAGTAATTATCCTTTCTTCATTGTATTCTGTCAGCATCAATTTACGTCAAAATGTTAATCCACTCCACTGCTGAAAGAAGAGCATGTAAATATATTTTCGAATAAAAAATAGCACTACAAAATCTAAAACAGATATCAAATATGGGTTTTAAAACCCTTAAAAAAACTGGAAGAATGAGAAAGAGGAGACAAAGTAAATGGATTCTATGAAAATATTTTATATCAAAATGTGATTTTGCTGTATACTTTAAAAATCCACATGTTCCAACAGGATTTTTTTTAAAAAGCCATAATGTATGGATAGATGGCCATATAATTTAAGATATTCCGTTTCTGGTTTTGCAAGCTATAGTGGCCACATATTTGTGGGCTTGCCATATGAAAGATGAACCTTTTTTTCATAGACTTCAGTCTGTTACCATTCACACGAAGTGGCTCTATCTGGTATTACCACTCCCCACAATGATGATTCCATACAATAAATTCATGTGTGAGATATTACTTAAGGTTTTGATTCATGCTTAATTATAGTTTCCCTCATTTAATTACAAATTAAAGACAATAATCAAGCCTCACTCTAAACCACTGTCTGAGACTAACGAATTTCCTATCTGTCACAGTGGGAAGCTTCCCTAATCTATTTCCTCACCCCCAGACCAGGTTTAGTGCCTTTCTTATATGTTCTCATAACACAGTGTTTTCCTCTATAGCCCTTAACATGATCATAATTGTTTTAAAGATCAATGTAATTATCAGCTGAAGTCTGTCTTCGCTCCTGTCCCCTTCTAAGCCCCACGTGGGCACAAACCAGGGCCAGCCCTAGTGCATGCCAGTGATAATAGCTCAATAAATATCCGTGGACCGCATGTGGGATGAAAGCCGGTCTATGTACCAAAACTAGTGCTACAAAACTTCTATTACACAACACTTTTGACCAGCTGAAGAATGACACGTTTGTGAATTAAATGTAAATCAAAACACATTCCACTTGACACAAAGCACTCAACTGCAACTACCAAAGGAAAAAGTCAGCACTTAGGATATTTTACTTGTAAGCACCGTGATTGAAATGCTTTTAAGTAGACAAATTGAATGAGTACATTGAAAGGAAAACAAATTCTGGCTTTGGAGTTTGTTTTAACTCATCACAGTGACCAAGAGTGTGCAATTAAAGATATTAATGCCTCACAGGGAAAGTAGTGTTATACCTTGAAATAAACAATTTTTGCATGGTGATCCCATTATGGAATAGAAATCAAGCCTTACAGCTGGTCAGTCTACAAAAACGTTCTGAGAGAGATTCATTAGTTCTTTTGTATGGTTTTGCAGTGGGCCAAGCACTATTTTGGTGCTTTTCTCTCCCTTTTATGTTATGTGTGTACAAAATCTCAATATAGATGCTTATATAGTTCACTCTATAAAGCACAGCTGTGAGATTATTGCTTACTATTACATTAAAGAAACAAACACAATCGAGAGGCCTGGATACAGTGAATAACTGATGAGAGCTATGATTGAAATGCCTTTTTCCACATTTCCAAATGTAGTAGCAAAAAGGAGGTCATTTGTATACGCTATGGGAGTAGAATACAATCTTAATAATTTGTGTATTTTAAAACAAATCTGTTATTTGCTATTATTATCTGTGTTAATCCAACTGTAAATTCATAATTTCCTGTTATTATTACTCTGGTCTCCGTCCCCTTAGTTTAAAAAATTAGAAAGTATCATTGACGTTATTTAAAATCAAATGTTGACATATACATTTCATTATGAGCTAATTCCTCCACTTAACAAAATAGAACCAGTTTAGGAAGAAAGAGGAAGGAGCAGGAACTGGAGGAAGAAGGCAGGAAGAGGGCTGAGGGATGGAAGAGAGAGAGAAATAGAGAAAAGGAAGATAGAAAGGGGGAAGGTGGGAGAAGGAGGGAAGGAAAAGATCCTAACACCCTTAACAGGCTAATTTGAAGCCAAAGCTAGCCCTCTGCTGCAGCCTGCTGGCAGACTGGAGAACTACAAGTAAGAAAACCAGACAATCAAAAATTTATGCTTGATTTTAAATCCAGCAGTCTCAAATAATTTTATTACACATAATACAATGGGAATACATGAAACAAAGCATGTTTTTCCTTAATTAAGAAGTAATATAACTCTGCAAATGGATATATAAATATTGTAATATACTTCTTTACATAAGAGAGAGATTGATATTCCAAATTAGAAAGTTATAACCAGATTCCTAGCCAATCTGCATTAGTTAACGGCTCACTTCAAAGAAACTCATTTTTTACATAGATAAAACCATGACGGGGACAGAGCATGGATGAAAATTACTGTATAAGGAAACACTGTGCTCAACATCATTTTTGAGAATCCATATTTGACCAGAAGTTCTGAGACTACATCTGAATATTTAAAATATCAGGTTTTGTAAAAAGGACAAAGCATCTATTTTAAATATCCAGAAATTTGTTTAGTGGAATTCCAGGTGGAAGCAGACATGATGAGGTTTAGGGGTAAACACTTTCTCTGTTCAGGCAAGGCTCAGTGGTGAATTCTCTTAGTCAAAACTCAAGAACTCACCCACTCATCAGACACTGGTGAGGAAGCCAAGGGATGTTAAATATATGTTTAATAATATAAAGGAATTGTTAATTTTGAGAAAGGGATTTCTGTCAAGGAGACACATACACACTCACAGAATTATTTTATGACACTGTGTTTTCCTTACTTGGCTGGAGGGTAGGAGATTCTGGAACAGAGAAAAAGAAACACTGAAGTAGAGAGGTTAATGTTAGTTGGAAAGGTCTCCATGTAGATGATGGTGCCCAGTTTCCCCAGAGATGAAAGGCACTGTGGGAACAGTGACTTGACCCTGAGTTAAGCTTTCTTGTCCTTACTTCAAGTCCCTTACAATATCTTCAAATTTTCAGTTCAGTTTTAATCACTTCAACCAGTTGAAGTCTTGACTTCCAGAATTAAAAATTAAATCCCTCAGAATAAAAACTTAGTATAAAAATTTTAATGTAATGGGTTGTCCACAATTTCTGAATTTTTCCTTATAGTTTCTCAACATGCACAGTATACAGGAAATTTTGAAATAAATGAGGGTTTCTTGGATTAGAAGTTGGATACAAAACGACTTAATTTGAAGAGAATCATCTGTGTTGTGTGAATGGAGAAAAAGTTCTCTTAGTGTCAGAGAAGTTCTTGGTGACTGTGGAGAGGGCATAGCTGAATGAATTTTAAAATCTTCCTGTTCTAAAGAATTATAATAAATCAATACTAATAATAATATCATTTAATAATTAAGTGGTATGTCCATGCTAGAACTAAATTCCTAATAACCCTCATAAATATTTTATGTGGTGCCCTTATTATATTTATAAAGACAAAAAAAAACACCTTAGAATGACAAGATTCATGCCTTACCCTTGGTATCTCCTCTGCAATGTTTCCTGCAATAAGGTAGGAGCCATACTGGTTGGGTCTCAAAACAACATGGAGTCATGGGGCGCCTGGGTGGCTCAGTCGTCAGGCCTGAGGTCATGATCCCGGAGTCCCGGGATGGAGCCCCACATTGGGTTCCCTGTTTGGCAGGAAGCCTGCTTCTCCCTCTCTCACTCCCTCTGCTTGTGTTCCCTCTCTCTGTGTTTCTCTCTGCCAAATAAATAAATAAAATCTTTTTGAAAAAAGATTTGGTAGAGAGAGAGAGAGCTCAAATAAGCAGGGGAGGGGGAGGGGGATGGGCAGGCGGAGAGGGAGAAGCAGGTTCCCCTCTGAGCAGAGAGCTTAATGAGCTTAATGTGGGGCTCAATCCCAGGACCCTGGGATCATGATCCCACTTGAAGACAGTCGCTTAACAGGCTGAGTGAGCCACCCAAGCACACCTGATTCTCTCCAGTTCTTATCCTGTGACCTGGTTTATATCACTTACTAACAACGACAATTTTCTAATTCTATCCATAGGACTTTGGGCAGGGGGAATGCCTGTGTCAGGGAATGCCACAGGAACTTGAAAAGAAAAAACTTGTAAAAATAAAAAACAAGAAACGAAATGGAAATAAACTTGGTTGGGGCCCCTGGGTACCTCAGTTGTTAAGCATCTGCCTTTGGCTCAGGTCAGGGTCCCAGGGAGCCTTCCTCTCCCTCTGTCACTCCCCCTGCTTGCGTTCCCTCTCTCACTGTGTCTCTCTGTCAAATAAATAAATATTTTTTTAAAAAGGAAATAACCTTTGTCAAGGGCTTAGGAGCCCCCACCATAGGGAGGAAAATATCAGTCCCCTCTTATATTCTAGCTCTCGTATTTTCGGTTTACAGGAAGTCTTTCTTTTACTTTTTTTGGGTGGGAGAGAACGTCCGTGTTCCTTGCATTCTGTAATAATCTCCTGACAGTTTACTGGATGCAAGAAAGTACTTTACGTTTCACAAATTATTGTTTCCTTAAATCTGATCAGGCAGCTCATTCTCGTGCACACTATTTCTCAGGAATAGTCCATAATGGATGCAAACTTTCTTTTTTTTTTTTTTAAATTTTATTTATTTGACACAGAGAAACACAGCCAGAGAGGGAACACAAGCAGAGGGAGTGAGAGAGGGAGAAGCAGGCCTCCCGCCGAGCAGGGAGCCCGATGTGGGGCTCGATCCCGGGTCTCCGGGATCATGACCTGAGCTGAAGGCAGTCGCCTAACCAACTGAGCCACCCAGGTGCCCCTGGATGCAAACTTTCTAATACAAAACTCATCTTACATACCTTCCATGTACCTTAACTACTAAGTGGAAAAAACAGAACTAATAATTTTCTATTCCTTTTAGTTATTAATCACTTGAGAGGAATATTTCCCGCTTAACATAATTTTAAGAAGTAGCCAGATTATGAGTCTTCTTTCTTAGTTGAATTGTAGCAAATAGAGAACAAAAAGAATTCTCGGGAAACATCTGATGGGACAACTGGAGTGACCATTGGCCAGAGATTCCTCTCTAAGTATTACTGCTGAAGAGCATTTGTTTTTTTGTTTTATTTTGTTTTTTAAAGGTTTTAATTTATTTATTTGACAGAGAGAAACACAGCCAGAGAGGGAACACAAGCAGGGGGAGTGAGAGAAGGAGAAGCAGTCTTCCTGCCGAGCAGGGAACTCGATGTGGGACTCGATCCCAGGACTCCGGGATCATGACCTGAGCCAAAGGCAGACACTTAACAACTGAGCCACCCAGGCAACCCTGAAGAACATTTGTTAATTTTGAGTATGTCATATATTCATTAAGGAAAAACAATGGCCCAGGCAGGGGTTTTAAATTTGTTTTTTAGCAGATGTACTGCTTAAACTATCCTTGACTTATAAAGTCAGAAATAAGTTGTATCAGGGTCCATTGAAAAATTAGTTACATTGAAAAGTTAGTTATGTCATAGCCCTGAGTTCCTTCTCCTCACCTTCACCTCATGCTGGTAAGATGACTCTGCCCATGGAGACAGGCCATCCTGAGATATGGCCAATGGAGAAAGGAGGGAAACATGCTCCCTCCTTACAATTCCTTTGTTCTAGGGGAGAAGATCTCTCTCAGAAAATTTCCAGAAAACACCTGTCCCTTTTTTATCTACTTGACAATACCTGGATCGTTTGGCAACACGAGCCCCAATTACTTACACGGGAGGTGGACGTACCCTAATTCCTTTAGCCCAATTGGGACTCATTTCTTTTGTCTGTGAACATTGCTCTGCAATTCCGGTGCAAAAGGGAAGTTCTGGTATCAAAGAGTAATGAAGTTGGGCAAACAGCCATCAGGGTGGGCGATGAACCACGCCTCCCACAGCAGAGAGCAAGTTTTCAAATACCTTGTAGATGCTCCCAATACAAAATGTGCAAAATGTGAAACAGACGAAAGCAGGGGGCATCAGTTTAAGGAAGAGTACTTCACTCCTCTGTGTACTTCTTACCCTGCTGTGATTCCCTGGGCTCCTCTGCTCAAAGCTCAGTACATATGAAAACCACTGCCCTACTATTTAAGTAACTATACAGACAATTAAATGGAAACTACACGGCGACCAAATGGGATTCATCCCCAGAATGAAAAGATGATTACTTAGAAAGTGAATTAATATATCTTGCTATATGCATGAGTGATAAATAGAAGGATAAAAACAAATTCCTAATTAGCATTTCTTAGTAGACTATATATAACCGGATCCATCTTTGCAATGATTTTTATGCTTTCTATAGTATATATATAAAACCAGTGACAAAGGTATATATATATGGAAAAGGGTATGCTACATCAAAAATCAGAATAAGTATATGTAACTATAAAAACAGTATAAGTATATATGTGTATATATAAGTATGTATATATATATATATATACATATATGGAAAAAGCAAATTCCATCATCTGTAGATGACATCAAATTAATATTCAGGTTAATGCTCTAAGAATAAATTTCACATGAACCATGCATGTCCCTTATGAAACATTCCCCTTCCTTACTCTTCAAGTTCTCTCATTTCATCATCTTGTTAGGCACTCATAGGTAGGCACTTTAAAAAAAATGAATTAATTGAATGAGTAGATATCTCTACAGCAAGACCTACGCAACCAGCTCTTGAAGATAAGCAATGGCATTTGAGTTGATATTTTTGGAGGCTCTTGCTACCATTGGGGCAGTGCTAGAGTGATAGCAAACGAGATGAAGGGAGATCATGAGTTGGAGATATATCTTTACTATGGTTTCATAGTTTGTCCCCAAAGTGTACTCTAAGACAAAGATTCAAGTGTAAGAAGTATATCTGGGAAGTACAGGGCATACACGTGAGATGGGGATGTAAAACAGGAAAGGAAGACAATAAGTAATGAGATGTGATTAAGCCAATGACTATAATAAGCAACAGAGCTTACTCCCCTGGGGAAATTCTGGAAAAGATTTCAGTTATTCTACCCAAGGAGTCAGGATCTGGAGAATTTATACGGCAATACCTGAGAATCATTGGATGAGGTCTGCTGAGTGGGTGGTGGGGAGGAGGGATGGGGGGCAGTGCTAATTCCCAGGACCTCCAGCTACTTACTGAGTGTAAGCAGAGTGGACTTCCATGTTCAGGGAGAGCCCTCAGACTTAGAGAGGAAAATACTCTTGCTGCTGGGAGTTAGCTGAAGCATGCTGATTTGGCTGAGATGCTATAGTTCTGGGAGGGGTGCAGAAGCCCATAGGGATTTGTGGTAGATTGGACTGGGAAGTGTGGGGCCAAGAAAATCCCAGGGTTATTCCTTGGCTGCTGCTGTGTGACTCCAGTTGGTTATGCTGAGATGGGGAAGACGTGGCAGATGATCAACATGGGACAAAGAAGTGTGACAGGGGGACAGTCAGGTGGGGCTACATTCACATGACACAGCCCCCACAAACCCATAGGCATCTTTGTTGGCTCTGTGAGAAGGCCTGAGCTTTACTGAGGTTACCTGTGGCCTCCATTCTCATGATTAGAATATTATTGGGAATATCAACTCATTTGTAACCCCCAGGAAACGATACCTATGAATATGATTTACATAATAAAAATATTGTTGCAATTTACAATCTTCAGAATTCTATAAATTGCAGAGAAAGGAAGACGGAAACTAAGCATAAACATCCATAAAATCAACAGCAACATTCAATCTTTTTGTTAAACTGTCATCAAACCACATGACAATGGCCCTCAGATCTTGGCTTCTCAGGGATCAAATACTAAATTTGTCTTATTTAATGGTCACAGTAAAACTAGATTAAATCATTAAATTTAACAATTTCAGCTGACATTCTGTTGGGTTCACCATTGTAAAAAGAGGTAATGTTGAGGGTTGCAAGTCTGCTGTTTTACAACTTTCCAAATGAGGCAATAAAGTCCAAGGGGTTGTCAACCACATCTGAAATATAAACCATTCATAGGCTGCAAAAGGAAAACAAAGGTTCTTCCTTTTCATAAAAAGAAAAATCCTTATCCAGCCTCCCTAGTCATAAAATAATCCAAATTACAAGGAAAATAATCTTAAAAGGAAATATGGCAGAATTTTCTAATAATATCTTCATCATAACCTTGAAAACACTGTCTCCAGTTATGTTCTCCTTTCCTTCTTTTCAATGTATCAGCTGACAGCTAAAATTGGCTTACCACCCCCTCTCATTTGACTCCTCTCTGACCCGATTCAGCCTTCCAAGTGTGAGGAACACAAAAGCAAAGCCAGCACTGGGCATTTGTTTACTTCTTTGTGTCTCAGCACAAATGATGATACTACTAGAAAGAGTCTGGGGAATAATGTTTCTTTGTTATGGTGTAGCCTGTACACCTGCGGGGTCAGAGCACGCATTGTTTTGTGGGTTTCTCATATGCCAGACCAGATGAGAAAGCAATTCTTGTTATTACTTTGTGATTCAATATACCAACCTATTTTTATTTCCACAAAATGTGGGTAGAAATGTGTGTGGGACTAAGCACATACTTCGGAAATCTAGGCAGTTATTAATTTTTTTTTTGTTTTATGTTTTCTCGCAGATGTTGATTAGGGAGATTCTGGACTGAAATGTTAATCAAGATGCTATGAGATCTCATCAGTAAGTGCTGGTTTCACCATTACACCATGAAAAATTGCTTCTATGAGAAAATTATTTAGAGAATTTTAATGAATTTTCCACTATTCTACCAAACAATTTTTTCCCCAGCAGCCCCTCCTTGTGGTTGACCGAATAGAAAAAAAAAAAAAAATTAAGCTGTAACAAAATTATCTGGAAAGCAACTATTAAATAATTAGATTGAAAAAGTTGTTAGTCTATTCATCTGATGATGCATTATATATTTTAGACAGCATCTTGGCACATATGAGTACAAATTTATTACCCAAAATAATGCAATTTCTACTGAAGCTCACTGGATATGAACCAATTATAGTTAATATGCTGAAGGCATTAGTGGTAAATAAGAATCCAGAATTACTGTATTTCTGTGAATGATGGCATAGTGTTCTACAATGCCATCACGATGGTGACAGGGTACAGTGTAGGGTTCAAGTGAAAATACACAAGCAGAATCTTCCTCATCTCACCAGCAGTCAAAAATTAAATTTTGATTACCTACCAGACTACTTGAGATATAGTCTTATCCACTCCTAGATTCTGCACATTTCTTTTATGGGTTTGATTTTTGTGCTATAAATCCCATGCCTCTCAGGGGCACTGAGAATTAACACTTCTCATATTTTCAGCGGTTGGGGACCGGCACTAGGAAATGCAGTCTCCCATCATCTAGCTGGACTGCCAACATTTATACTGAGCATTTATAAACAATGAAACATCTATTTCATTTGTACCACTGTTAGTCTAAGGCCTTAGGGATTGCTGAATTACAGATGGAACAGAAATCCGGTTTCAACAGATTTTGAGATCAAAATGTTCCCTTACATGGACAGAAATTCCTACCTTGTATTTCCATAATTCCTTATGAACGTTTTAAAAGAAAAGTAACAATTATTTGATTTTGTTAAGGATATTTGCTACCTATGACAACCTACTGTACTAGGAATCGCTCTGTCGTTTCTCTAATGAAAACTCCATGAGATGCAGCAGCGGAAGAGGGGCTCGGCATCCCACAGAGCAAAGTTTAACTCTAGCTTCTCACATTTAAGAGTGCTTATCCTTGAGCAAGATACTTAAACTTTCAAAATTTTAAAAACCTTCTGTGTTTTTAATCTGTTTTTAATACATAACAGGTTTTTAAAAAAAGGTTCAATGACAATGAGTGGAAATATCTAGGACACTGAAGCCTACAGTCCTGTGTGAAGAGTGCCAAGACTCTAAATGGAATGTGCGCATGCGCGAGTATGCATGTCCATCCAGCTACTATTTCTGTCCCTGGGGAGAGGACTGCCGCAGGAAAGGCTGCTGTGGGTAGGGAGTGTAATCTGGACTGCAGAAGTTAGTACACAGGGGTCTGAACTGCACCACACAATTCAGTTAAAAGAAAGAGAGAAAGGGGTGCCTGGGTAGCTCAGTTGGTTAAGCAACTGTCTTCAGCTCAGATCATGATCCAGGGTCCTGGGATCCAGTCCTGCATCAGGCTCTCTGCTCTGCAGGAAGCCTCATCCTCCCTCTTTTACTCCCCCTGCTTGTGTTCCCTCTCTAGCTGTGTTTTTCTCTGTCAAATAAATAAATAAAATCTTTAAAGAAGAAAAAAGAAAGAAAGAAAGAAAGAAAGAAAGAAAGAAAGAAAGAAAGAAAGAAAGAAAGAAAAGAAAAGAAAAAGGGAAGAGTCTTTTAGAGCTCAATATGTTAATTTCATGTAAAAAAAAAAAAAAAGGCAGGGATAGAGGAGCTGGAGAAATAGGAGTCAGCAGTGGGGAACTGACAAGATCAAAAAGGAAGGAACCCCAAGGCAACCAGAAGTAGGTCTGGAGTAAGGGATGGAGACAGCTGAAATTAAGGATCTCTCTGTGATACAGTTCAATTCCCGCACTTGAAAAACAATGCTGTGCTTGCTATACCCGATGAGGTTTCCCCTGTCTGATGTAATACCCTACCACTTAACACGCTCTGGTATTCAGTAAAGGCTCATCAACAGCTAATTCCATGCTGATCTCCATTAATGTAACCTGGAGGATTAAAGAGAATGGGTTATAACCATGTGGAGCCAGAGAGAAGGGTCCAGAGAAAACTGGATCACCAAGAAGACACAGCAACGAGATGCCTGGGTGCTGCCCGGGACACCTGGAATCCAAAGTTCACTGGCACAGACCACATACATGATGTGACAACAACCTCAGAAATTTTCTAGCAATACAAAATTCTTCTAGTCTTCTTTTATCTGAGTGAGACTACTCATTCTGTACTTTAAAAATAAAACCTCAATTCCAGAAGTTGAGGACATTTCAGTTAGAAAGTTTTTCTTTGAAACTCAAACAAATAACTTGAGTTTGTTCTGAAGTAAGAAACTTTTAAGATTCTACAATTAAATTGATTTAATAAGGCTCATTTAGCATTATTCAAATATTGTTTTTCAAGAAGGAAACCAAATGACACAGAACCCTCACTCTGTACCAGGCACCCCGAGTTACCTCATCTCATTCTTGAATCACTTCTACCAGCAGAATATTGTTTCCGTTTTAGAAATGGGACCGCTGATACAGTGAGTGGCTGAGCAACTTGCCTCAATGAGTCATTCAGTGGTGGCAGAGCAGGGATGAGACCCTTGGTCCTTTGACTCTCCTGCCCCTGCATGTTCCAGGTCTCCCCAGCTGACTGGCAACTTCCCACGCCAGGAAAGCGAGGCTGGTGCCTCATTATTGCAAATGCACACAAATATTTTTACCCTATTATAATTGCTCCCTGAGAAGAATGAGAGTCTGACCTCATTGAAGCAGCTTTAATTCTCTAGGAGCTACTTAATATCGCTGCTATATGAAATGTAATAAATTTTCCAGCTTAAAAACAGAGCTTCATCATTACCAAATGCATTAGAAAATATTTACTAATATCTGAATTGCACATAATAATAATATTGAATGAACACTTACTAAATGTCAGAAGATACAGCACTAAGCACTTCACATAGATCACATCACTTAATGCTCACAAAATCCACAAGTGGGTATTACTATTTTCTGCATTTTACATTTGAGGGCTTTGAGACTTAGAGGAGGTAATTTTCCAAACGTCATAAAATTCCATCGGGCAGGCCAGGTGGAGCACTTCCACTTTTAATCAACATGCTAAAACTTCTCCAACATAAAACTTTATCAGGTTCTGGGCACAAAGCCTAGACTCCATCTTTCTTCTGTGTAGCAAAGTCCACACAAACTAATGAGAAAATTATACATTATCGATATTCACAAAAACCTAGGGAACAGAAGAAAAGAGAATGTGAGGGACCTGAGTTATTACTAAGTTCTTCTCTACCCCATCTGTATTCTCTCCCTCCCCCAACCACCACAGAAAGCAAGACAACTGGAGAGGTTAAATAATTTGCCCAAGGTCACCTACCCAGAGCCAAGTCTCCTGACACGCAGGCCAAAGAAACTTCTAGTACAAACCTCAAGACCTGAAAGAAGCTAGGCTACATCCCTGCAAAAATCCAAATAGTAAATTATGCTTTCAGAATTGTCTTATTTTGAAAGTAAATTTGTTTTAAAGAAAGTCCCAGCAACCTCCTTTTAGAAAGACATTCATATAATTATTGATTAATGGGGTCATGACTTCCCTACATACCTTAATATAATTTAAATTTCATGTCTTGCACATGATAATGAGAAATCTGTTCCATTTCTTTTTTTCCTTCCCCACAGGTGTGATTTTATGATTCCAGGCTCTATTATCAATCCAAGGCTCTAAAGGGGTATTATTGCCTTGAAAAAGAGAAAATTCTATATAGAGTTACATATTTATTTCTAAATATGGGATAGTACTTTGATACAAGGTTTGATTAAAATCTCTCCATGGTATGTAACAGTCAGCACCAAATCTTTGCTGCATATTTAAAACTTGTGTTCCAGAGGACTTCATCTGGGATCTGTAGATCATGGAGTCTCTTTTCATTAATGGCTCATCAGAGAGTTGTTCAAGTTCATCCCATTTGCAGATCTCTTGCACATGCAATATAAAACCACCAGTAATACAAGTATGGATGTATGTAATAACTACTAGATATGATAATCACTAACTAAACTTCCAAACTTACAACCCTTGTATTTTATTTCTTTGCATCTCCTACATTTCTTAGCAATTACATTCCAATCCACACAGAAGGTTAAATATCCAATAAGTGGAAAAATAAAAGATATACCTCATTTGAGGAAGATATTCGGTGCCCTCTTTGGAGAGAAATCAAGGTGTGGAGGAAAAAACAGACCAAGTACCCTGTCATGTCAACATGGTAAAGACTGCTAATTGTCCTCTCAAATTCATTTTCTCCTTCATCCAGAGCAATAAAGTTTAAGGTTGCTAATTTAGAGATAACATTTCTCAACAGTCCTCAAAGAGATATGTGGTCAGATGACCACATTAAAACCAATAGCACTGCATAAATGTCATGTTTGCAACGTCTGGGTATTCTTCAATTTAAAACACAAGCCACAAGCCAATGCCTTAGAGTTCTTCTCTTTCTGCTTTGTTCTGTGAAACAGACACAATCATGACCCAGTCTCAACTATGCAGATGAAAAGAATGCCTAGGGGATGGCCAAAAAACAAAATGATGGAAGTTGGTCCCAGAGCAGAGCCACTCTCCCAATCAAGATCATTCATCTCAAGATCCTTAGATGGGAAAGAAAGAGGTATGTGCTCTGTGTTTGAGGTCCATTTTTTATGTGAACTTAGCTTCACCTTAACTTTAATGACTGCCCCCATCAATAAAGCCTTAACTCTTGACTCTTGTGCCCAAGGAGGCATGTGGAACACTTACTATTTTTATTATTTAAAATTCATTATAATCACCTTGTGTAAGGTTTTGTTTTCTTTGGCACTGTTAAGTAACTGCATTCTGTACCATATGTGAGGGATTAAAATGAGAGCAGAATGAACTATATAAAGTTTATGCTGTCATAAATTCACTTTTTCAGACCACACTGAGGCTTTTATTGTGATCTTCCTACTCCATGTTAGTATAACAGGATGGCTTCTCTTTAAAAAAAAAAAAAGGAGAGAATAACTGTACTCAATAGATGCACTTAATTTTCATACTGAAGTCAGACAATTATTTGGCCAAAAAAAAAATGGAAAGGGAGACCTGTGATTGCTTCTAACTATTAATGTTTACTTGTAAAAGGTAAGTTTAAAGTGACAGATTTTTTTGAAGCAAAATCACTTGAAAATCATCATTCAGGTTAAATCACACGAAGGTCTGAAAACTAGGCATATAAATCAATCAATACACCTACTGATTCAGGGAACGGAGCAGGACAAAGGAAAGTGCTACCACTCTGCAGTGCTGATTTTTGTTAGGGGTAAAAGTTACCACTTTTCTGCCCATTAGCCTAAGAAATTACCTTTGTAACTTTATGCATTTTAAGACATCAGATGAGGGGGGCCTGGGTGGCTCAGTTGGTTAAGCGACTGACTTCGGCTCAGGTCATGATCCTGGAGACCAGGGATTGAGTCCCACATCAGGCTCCCTGCTCGGCGGGAAGCCTGCTTCTCCCTCTCTCACCCCCCCTGCTTGTGTTCCCTCTCTGGCTGTGTTTCTCTCTGTCAAATAAATAAAATATTTAAAAAAAAAAATCAGATGGGTGTTGTGAAAGTAACTAAGCTTAAGCAATCCTCAGTATTGATGTCATTCAGTGAGAAGCAATCTCCAGGTCAAAGGTCTTGCTCCCGTGGTACCAGAGGGGTCAATTCAAGGTTAAAGCTGATTTGTTGAATGTGTGAATCTCAAAGGAAAAAATAAGGTGTGCTCCACTCACAGAGTGCCTTGTTAACAAAGTATCAGTATTTCCTCCAGGGTTTGTTTGCTTTTTACCTCAATACAGGAGTCAGTTTACATGACTTTAAAATAATTGCTTGCTAGAAAAACCAACACAGTTTTGAATTCAAGATCTCTCAAGAGAACCCTTCAGGTTCTCACACCTTGAGAATCGCTGCCTTGGGCTAAATGATAAGTATTAAATAAATAGCAGAGCTATAGAGGTGAGGTGAGTGCAGGTTGAATTAATTTACTAGCTCATTGACATTCTAGATTCCATTTTTACCACTGTGCCGTTCTCACAGGGCATGCCTCTCCTCCTTGGCTGGTTTCCTCATGGTCCGAGAGCTCCATAGTGCCAGATATCAACAATAAAGACCAGAGACAGAAGAAAAGTTTTATTTCATGATCAGTTTAAATAGTTAAAAAATAATTTGAAGATTTCTGTTATGCTCACTGATCCATTCTCTCGCCAATCAACTGCATGGGATCACCATACTTAGTCTTCACACGCACACGCACACAGGCACACATGCGCACACATGCACACACGCACACACGTGCACACACAGAGATATAGATACAGATATCTTTCAATATGTATATTCCCTTCGCATTTATAATTCAGATATTTTTCCTAATGCAAGTATCAAACACAAAAATATTAGTGTTTTTTATATTTTATATGGCATTTTTATGTTAATGTATAATTTTAAAAATTCAGTGGTCTAATCATAAGAAACTAGTTAAATAAGTTTTTTGTGTTTCTATCAATGGAATGCTTTTGAATCATTAAAAGTGATGATACAGAATTACACTTATTAATATGGAAATCTGTTCACAGCATATTGTTAAATAAAAAAAGGAAATTTATAGAATATGGTATATAGTTTGAGACAGGTTTTATAAAATATATCCAATGTGGGGCGCCTGGATGGCTCAGTAATTTATGCATCTGCCTCTTTTTTTTGGCTCAGATATGATCCTAAAGTCCTGGGGATTGAGCCCCCCATCCAGCTCCATGCTTGGCATGGAGTCTGCTTCACATTCTCTCCCCCTCCCTCTGCCTCCCCCACCTCCTGCTGGCATGCTCTCTCTTTCTCTAAAAATAAAATAAAAATAAGTTAAAAATAAACAAAATAAAATATATCTGATGATGTGAGTAAAACAGATCAGAAAAACCGTATACGAAAGTAAGCCTGGTGGAAATCACTTTGTCATCATATCGCAGGTCATTTTCATTTCCTTTCTCATACTTTTCTGAATTACCTAATTTGTTGATAAATGCATATTGTTTTATTATGAATACATCATTGTATAATAATTTAAAGATTTTATTTATTTATTTATTTATTTGACAGAGAGAAACACAGCCAGAGAAGGAACACAAGCAGGGAGAGTGAGAGAGGGAGAAGCAGGCTTCCCGCTGAGCAGGGAGCCCGATGTGGGACCTGAGGCTAAGGCAGTCACTTAACCAACTGAGCCACCCAGGTGCCCCATCATTGTATAATAATTTAACAAAGCTATTTTATCTTGAAATAAGTGGATGTAATGCAGAAAATATCACTTAAGTACATTTCAAAGACATTTTAAGAACTAATTCTTTTCAGTAACTTCCTTTTTTCTTAACAGAGAAAAGATGTTACAAGTTTTTTTTTAATTATTATGTATATACAATTGTTAAGTAATTTAGTGGGACCAATTTTTATTCTACATGATTTCACAGTAATATCAGTGTAAATAGAAATCATCAATCACATTTGAAAGTCTCTCTGGTCCACATTTCCTTAAATCAAAATTAAGATTTGTCTTAGTTCTAAAAAAACTATAAACTATGCCTCCAATCTCTCTGTAACTGGTTTGAAAGCACAGAAATCACACATTAACTTGAGGTCAGGATATGTGTGAACAGACAGCTCTTTGTGGAATTATGAGTTTAATATTAAATGTAATCTTTATTTTTTTGAATGTAGTTGACATATAATGTTCCATAAATTTCATGTGTAAACCGAGTGATTAGACAAGTTTATACATTATGACATGCTCTCCACAAGTATTGCTACCATCTGTCACCATACAACACAATGGCAAAGTCATTGACTCCTTCCTTCTGCTGTGCTTTATATTCCCATAATCTTTTCACTTATTTAAGCACTGGCCACAACCTATTCAAGAGCTGTTGTTTTAATTTACCTATTTAGAGGTCAACGTAATTTCTATCTGCAATTTTACTATTGATTTTTCATGTCTAGTGCTAACATTGTCTAGTATTATTCATTCATTCATTCCCTGGAATGACTGACCACCTATTATGTCCTGAGTAGGTGATGGGCCCCAAGGATACAAAAATAAATGAGCGAAATCCTGCTCAGACAAATATAAGAGATGGAGTTGGTGAGGTGGTCTTTTTGTGGTGGTTTACCCGAAATAAGGAAGCAGTGATGGAATAGGAGACAGCTTATGAAGGAGAGGCTGATACCCGGGAAATAAATGTCTGAGAATGTTTGCTTGCTCTAGAAAGTGAGGGGCAAAGCCCACAGCTGAGAACCGGCAAGGTTTACAGAAGATGAAGTAGGACGGTGCCTGGACACATGAAGAGAGGGATGAAAACAGAAGATATTGTCATGGGGAAAAGTCAAGGAAATGAACCAGAAACAAGAAGACAGATAGGTGTACTTAAATTCACCATAATTTCAAAACAACTATAGGGATAGAGTGATTATGCCAGAGCAGAAAGCGTGACTGTCTAAATAAAGTCAAATTTCCCTCTAACAGAATTGGAGAAGTTTGCTTCTCCTAGAGAAAGGCTAAGGAATGTTCTGTGGTTAAAGAAAGATGAGCACATTGTGTAATGGGCTCACCAACAAGTATATACATAATAAAATTTTAGTAAGTGGAAGGAATGGAGGCAGAGAAGAAGGAAGAGAGGAAAGGGAAAGAAGGAGAGAGGGAAGGAGGGAAAGAAGGAAGGAAGGGAGTACGCTTATGCATAGAGGTACTGTGCCAATTATCAATAGCCCTGTACTAAATCACCCTGCTAATATATAAGGCTATTCCTATTGGCTGATGGGTATTAAGAAGGGCATGTGTTGTGATGAGTACTGGGTATTATACACAACTAATGAATCATTGAACACTACATCAAAAACTAATGATGTACTATGTGTTAGCTAACTGAACATAACAGTAAAAAAATAAAAAAAATGTTTTAAGATGTAAGTTTATTCCTATGTATTGAGAAGGAAATGGAGGCGCCTCTTAAATAGGGCTTTGAGATTCACACTGCCCACTTAATGAAAATAGAAAGTAAAATCAGAGGCAAGGACAGTCTTGGAAGGACAGGAGTTTGCAGAGACCTGTGACTCTAATACCATTTCTGCATTTCTGAGAGCTCAATGTAACAAGTAGAATCAACAATCGTCAACGTATCATTGTAGGACTCTCTGTCCCTTTTCTACTTTGTATTTGTGCTCCCGTCTTCATCGATGTGTCAATAGTTTATGCTAGCATGTGAAAGGAAAGCTTAGTTTAAGAACAAACCATGATTACATTATGTGCCATTAAGTAAATTAGAAAGTGGTGGTTAAACTAAAGAAAGTAGTGAAGACAGTAGGCAAAAATACCTGTAACATTAATTACACAATAGAATGATGTTTTGCTGAGAATATAAATGTTACTACTTAATGTATTCTGGTAATTAAGGATAAGAATTAAAAATAGCACTATGTTCCTACAGGAAAAAAAACCTAGATATTAATATTAAAGTTTTAGAAAGTCACTCAAAAGAAGACATTTTAATCAAATTGCAAAATTCCAGTCTTCTAAAGTAAGTTGTTTACTTGGGTACAACTTATTTATGATGTTCTATTTTGGTGCTGTATTTTTGTGTGTCTTGCATTTTCCACCACATATTCGAACCTAAGGAATCCTGAACTTCACTCCTGTCAATAAATAAATGACAGATAAATAGCCTGAAGTGAAATGCCTGTCTATCAACAGGGAATGGACCATATGTAATCATGTAAGAATCCATAATCTTTAATCCTCAGATAGCAAAGGTCACGTTTTGAAGGAAGATCCATTCACTCACAAAGTGACTGAGTGTATTAGTAAAGTGAGCCTTCAGAAAGCAAAACCTTAATAAAATTTTCTTCTCATTTTGCTATGTGTTCTAGATAGCCCATAGAAACAGAGCACATGCTACTTCACACTTGATTGATGAAATGACTCAGTTTGCCAAGGACTTCCATGACTTAGGATGTGCAGTTTTAAAACCAACACAGCCTTGGGCAGATCAGACCAAGCTGGTAACCCTACCTAAAGCTGACTACCTCCATGTAAAATGTAAAAAATCTTCAAACCCTCAAAAGACAGAATACTGACATCCTTTAGCTGAATTACCCAACAGGGCACCAACAAAGAAGAGAAGCCAGAGGATACAAAAGTGTATAAGAAATTATTTGGGGGGTTAAAAAAAAGCACTGAGGTAGTTGGTATAGAAAAATCTTAGAACTTTGAATGTGTTGGACTTCCTTATACTATTTACAATGTGACTTGATTTTTCCTTGACTTAGAGTTGGCTGGATGGGACCACCATATGCTGGATGTGCTCCTTGACCTCAGTCAAGATACAGTATGTGGACGGAGAGCAGGAACATTTCCAATTATACATGATGTTATTAAGTTTATAATAAAACAGAGAAGTTTCTCGTTTCTACTTCTTATTGACTCCTCTTCCAGGAGCTCACTCCTTCCTCCTTCCTCCATGGCCAAACACTTTCCAGTATTTTAACATCCTAACATCCTTCTAGTTTTTCACCTCTGCTGACTCATCCAATTTTTAGCATTATTTTTAGTTATTTATTTAGCATTTTCCTTTGGAACAATGGGGGGTGATTCCAATAAAATGAGACTTGGCAATATGTGTAATAAGAAATCAGAGAGCATTTTCTCTCAAATTACTGTTCTTTCCTCAATTCATTAATGAACATATAAAAAGAGTACTTTGACATAATAATAAGTGCTAAATTGGTAACCTACATTTTTTCCCATGCTTAAGCTACAAACATCAATTTCTAATACAGTTAAGCTTTCCAAATTGAAGGTGAAATGTAAGTTGTATTACTGATTATAAATATATCATGATAAAAGGTTGAAAAACAAAAAAAAGTCATTTCTAATTCTATTTTTGGAAAATACGCATGAGCTTATATTAGTTATGGCTTAGATGATTAGAATCTTCCATGGTCAAAACATATACATAAGTCCTTTCACAGGTTTTTTAAATGATAAAGAAAAATTTATTATATATTTAAAATGCTTTCTTCCCAGCTGATAGTCACTAATCAGAAAAAGTTGTAGATACCCTCATTTATCACAGTCACCTCTACAAATATTGAGGAAACATGAATTTGAATCTGGCTTGCTTATGATCATTATAAGTGCAATTATTTTAAAAATCTAATTATTCACAAATTCTGGACTCACCGTAGTCTGACCTTTAAAGACCCATCATTCTTGATCCTTGCCTGCATTAACAGTACTTTTCTCTTATTTTAAATTCTCAAATATTTCTAAAAGTTAGTTACATGACAAAGCCAGATACGGTTCAAAAAAATTTATCACTCTAGTGATAAAATTTTCACTCTAGTGATAAATTTTTTTGAACCGTATCTGGCTTTATCATGTGAAAATCCATTATAGCAGCTTGCAAAATAATAATAATTATTATTATTTAAAATTCAGATAGTAAACAACCTTATAAGTTGGTAAGAACAAAGAACTGACAGAAAATCTGAGTTCTAGTCCTGATTCTGTCATAAATGAACATTATGTTCATTGGGGAAAAACTTAAAACCTCCCTGGGTTGCATTTTTAATTTCTATCTAATAATGAAATTTTGATATGTATAAACATGTGAGTATATTCATTATTTTTAAATATAATTTTAAAAACATAAAGTTTCTAAAAGAGAAAACCAGGCATAATATTGCTTTAAAGGAAAACTCATTATAACATAATACATACACAGACAAATAATTTCTCAACCTATTTAGTCATGTAATTTTAATTTCGTGGAAAGATTGCTGGAGGGGTTATTATTAAATGTTGACATATTTGTTTCTGAGTAAAAGATAGTTTTCTTTTATTTTCTTCTTATTTTCTTTCTTTTTTCCTTTTTCTGTTTTAGGATGGTTCAGAATCACTTGACTATTTTATATTGACCATCTGTTTTCCATGAAAGAAATAAAACTTCTTATCTAAAGATAAAATTTCATCAGCTATAAGAAATAATTAATACTCAGAAAATATAATTCTGATCAAGTAACACTTACAAAGAATTGAAAAGCCAAACAATGACAAAAAGCTTATAATGAAACAGAGAAGAGTCTCATTTCTGCTTCTTATTGGCTCCTCTTCCAGGAGCTCACTCCCTCCTCCTTCCTCCCATGGCTAACCACTTTCCAGTATTTTAACATCCTAACATCCTTCTAGTTTTTCACCTCTGCTGATTCATCTGATTTTTATCATTATTTTTAGTCATTTATTTAGCATTTTAGTTGAGTCATTTCCCTACTCACCTCTCATCCTCCCCCAAAAAATAGGTATTAATTTTTGGCTATCCTATTTGGATCCACTTATAATGTAGAAAATTCCAAGAGAGTCTCATTCCTATTCTAACCACAAGAGAAAGCTAGGTAATCTGCAAAACCTGAACAATTGTGTAAACCTGTCTGAGAGCTGACATCTCAGGGCAGCCAAAAGACCTGAACAAAAAAGGGCACAAGGTCCTCCATGAAGACATGTCAGGGAATATTTCACCAAGACAGAGGAGAATAGCAAGAGGGGCAGACATAAAAACAGGTAAGAAGAACAAATTAAAAATTTTTAAAGGCCATGGGTGAAAGGGACAGTTTAGAATCCCTAGTAGTCTGATTCATGGTCCCTCTCCAGCTCTCTCTCACCAGAGGGCAGGGAAGAAGACAAACATTATGTGGTTGACAGTCTCCGAAACTATTACACTATTACACACACACACACACACCATTCTTGATCAATAAAGCAGTTAAGATAATCTCACTCTGTATGGGCCTACATTTTAGATATATCACATAAGGATTATTTTGAGAATAAAAAATGTTAAAGCTTGTAGTGAAAAGGGATGGAAAGAATGCATGAACAATTGGGGAATTTCAAAATTCAGAACTGGGAAACTACAAGAAAAAGTCAAAAAGTCAAATGAAAATGCTAAAAATGAAAAATATGACATCAAAGGTGATGAATCCCTTAGATGAGCTCACCAGCCCACTGAACACAACAAAGGGAAGAATCAGTAAACCTGAAGGTATGTCAAGAGAGAATTATCCAAACTGCATTATGAAAAGAAACAATGTGACAAAAAAGTGTACCAAATATTCATGCACCAATATTGCACAAACACTGGTGTAGTTAGACTTCCCAAAGTGAAGAGATGGAGAATTGAACAGAAGAAATATTTGAAGACTTAATAATCAAGACAGAATTTTCCAAAATTAATGGAAGCCAGAAGTCACAATTCTAAGAATCTGGGGAAAAATCTTGGGCAGGATGAATAGAAAAATAAATACATGTATACCATCACAGTCACCTAAGTAAGAAATAATATGAGATTGGCAAGATGGTGGAAAGCTGGGGACCCCATTTCAGGGAGTTCCCTGAAGTGAGCTGAATACCTGCAAAAAACACTGCAAGAACACTGTGAGCACCCATGAAACCAGCCTGAAATGTAATATTTCACACTTCTGGATCTCTACGGGGGACGAAGAGCACCGACAAAGCGGTAGAGTGGAGTGAGAATGCTCAGAGTGATATCCAAAGACAAAGGGACGTGGGGGAGGAAACCCCCCGAGGTGACCCATCGGAAAGCAATACCCCAGCACAAAAGTGCTCTACATTTGGGGAACAGCAGCAGATTACAGTCTGATTAAAAGCAGGCAAAAATGGAGAGCCTGAGGGGCAGCCGGGGAAACAGGGATGTAGATCTGAGGAGAAAAAGTACTCCCTGGTGCCCTGCAAGGGAACACTGGAGCAGAATATCTCTAAAACTGCCACTTTTTTTTTCCTCCCTCCACTGTTTTTTCCCACCCCTTGGGCCAGGCACACAGCCCCCAGGGGTCGTGATTTTGCAGACTTGAGCTCGGACCTGTGGGCCACAGGAACTCAGTCCTTCCTGCGTGGGGGTCACCACAGACTCCCTGGGCAGAGACAATGTTGCTCTACCCAAAACCAGTTGCGGTTTCCATGGCGCAGGAGTGAAACAAGGAGCAGGGGCTTCAGGCGCCAATCTGACCAGCGGCTGCAGATGCACCTAGTTGTGACAGGAGGCCAAAGGGGAAGATACAGGGAGAGGCTGTGAGACCCGCACCATCCAGAGGGGTGCTAGCTGAGGGCTCTCTCTGGGAAGGAGGTCTGGGTGCAGACATCTTGCTCTGGCCTGACTTCCTGAACAGCTGCAAAAAGCCACAAAAGAACAAATTCTCCAGAGAACAAAAGCCTGACAACCTGGTTGTCAAGGAGCCCAGCCCCTAGGAAGGGGGCAGAGAGACAAAGCTCAGGTAGAAGGAACTGAAAATAGTGCAGATGGCAGGCCCCGCCCTCATAAGGCAAGCCAGAAGCACAAGAGGACAGCACCCACACTGTAAAACCCCAAAACTGGGGGGAAAGGCAATATATTAAGCTCCTGGTATTACCCCAAAAGCTGTACACTTTATAGATACAGCTTTTCACTTTATATTCTTTTTTAAACTTTTTTCTATTTTTACTTTTAAAGTTTCCACTTTAAATTTAAAGTTCATTCTCACAGTTCTTGTTCTTTTAATTATTAACCCACTTATTATTACAATGGGATACTTAATACAACACTCCATAATAACTTTTTACCTTGAAATTTTTTCAAATACATGTCTGTGATTTCTGTTCTTGCTTCTTTTGTTTGTTTGTTGTTATTTTTCCTCTCTTCTTCTTTCCTTTTTTCTTTTAAATATACATATAGTTATAAGCTTCAAGGTAATCCTTCATTCCTATTCAATACTACCCCTATATACAAACCAGTTTTAATCTCCCTATATTTTTAGAAAGTGGACTCCTCTAACAATAATAACAAGACTAACCTGGGAGGATCTGAAATACTTTCCTTGCCCACAACAAGGGTTCACACTCACCTTCCCACCCTAATCTTCTGTCAGTGTTTCTGTGCAATTATTTTTGCCTTCGTAATATATAAATACTGGTATTGGGGGTCATTCGGGTTGGGCTTAGCTTTTTGATCTCTTCAACTTTCTTTTACTCTTGATGGGCTTTTTCTTTATTCTGTTGTATTTTTGTACCATATAAGTCCTAAGATTGGGGCCCACTCTGGCCGGGTTTTTTCTTGCTTCCTTTCTCTTCTTCTCTCTCTTTTTTCTGTCTTCTTCCTTTTCAGTGGTGACTTCAGATTGCACCAAAATCTTCCAGTGAACAATTCACCTAGATAGTGGTTGATATATTCAGCTATATATCCCCTCAACTACTCCTCACCAAAATGACTCGGAGAAGGAACAACCAACAGGAGAAAACCCCAGAGACTGCGACCCCTGTCACAGAATTACTAGAAATGAACATAAACAATAAGACAGAAATGGAATTCAGGGTATCAATCATTCAAGCAATGGCTAACTTTGAAAACACCATGAGCCTCAAGATAGAAGCTCTAATGACAGAAGTGAAAGCCGAGGTTAGAAAGGCTATTAATAAGATGCAGTCTAATTTAAATATGCTAACAGCTAGAGTAGGTGAAGCTGAAGATTGTATTAGTGATTTAGGAAACAGATGTATTAAGAAGGAGGAACAAGAGAAGTCTTGGAACCAACAGCTAAAATCCCATGAAAATAGAATTAGGGAAATAAATGATGCCATGAAATGCTCCAATATCAGAATTATTGGAATCCCCAAAGGAATTGAGAGAGAGAGAAACCTAGAAGATATAGTTGAATAAATCATGGATGAAAATTTCCCTAATCTGGGGAATGAAACAAATGTTCATGTCCTAGAGGCAGAGAGGACACCCCCCAAGATCAATGAGGTCAGAAAAACCTCCAGGCACATAATTGTGAAATTCAGAAACATAAAATCAAAGAATATATCTTAAGGGCATCTAGGGGAAAATGATCCCTTGCGTATAGAGGGAGGACCATCAGAATAACGTCAGACCTTTCCACAGAAATCTGGCAAGCCAGAAAGGGCTGGCAAGACATATTCAGGAAATTACATGAAAAAAATATGCAACCAATGATAATATACCCAGCAAGGTTGACTTTCAGAATGGAAGGGGAGACAAAGAACTTCCAGGACTGCCAAGGTCTAAAAGATTATGCAACCACCAAGCCAGCACTACAAGAAATATTAAGAGGGGTTCTATAAAAGAGAAACAAACCCAAGAGTGACACAGAACAGAAATTTACAGAAGTAATCTATAGAAACATGAACTTCACAGGCAATATGATGTTAACAAAAACATATCGATCAATAATCACTCTCAATGTGAATGGCCTAAATGCTCTAATAAAAAGGGACAGGGTTGCAGACTGGATAAAACGGCAGGACCCATCCATATGCTGTTTACAAGAGACACATTTGAATCTAAAGCCACTTCCAGTTTGAAAGTGAGGGGATGGAGGGACCATCTTTCATGCCAACGGACCTCAAAAGAAGGCCAAGGTAGCAATTCTCATATCAGACAAGTTGGATTTTAATCAAAAGACTGTAGTCAGAGACACAGAAGGACACTACATCATTCTCAAAGGGTCTATAAGCCAAGAAGATCTAAGAATTGTAAATATTTATGCCCCCAACATGGGAGCAGCCAACTACATAAGCCAACTGTTAAGCAAAATAAAGTCATATTGATACAAATACATTAATTGTAGGAGATCTTAACACACCACTCTCAGCAATGGACAGATTATCTAAACAGAAAATCAACAAAGAAACAAGAGCTTTGAATGACACATTGGACCAGATTGATCTCATAGATATATTCAGAACATTCCACTCTAAAACAGCAGAATACTCACTCTTCTGGAGTGCACATGGAAATTTCTCCAGAATAGACCACATACTAGTTCACAAATCAGGGCTCAACTGATACCAGAAGATTGAGATTATTCCCTGCATATTCTCTGACCACAATGCCGTGAAACTGGAACTCAACCACCATAAAAAATTCAGAAGAAAATCAAACACTTGGAAGCTAAAGACGATCCTGCTCAAGAATATGTGGATCAACAAGGAAATCAAAGAAGAACTGAAACACTTCATGGAAACCAATAAGAATGAAGATAAATCGATCCAAAACCTATGGGATACAGCAAAGGCAGCCCTAAGGGGGAAATACATAGCCATCAAAGCCTCACTCAAAAAAATTGAAAAAACTCAAATACACCAACTATCATTACGCCTTAAAGAACTGGAAAATCAACAACGAATCAAACCAACCCCACACACAAGGCAGGAAATAATTAAGATTAGAGCAGAGATCAATGAATTAGAAACTACAGATACAGTAGAACACATCAACGAAACTAGAAGCTGGTTCCTTGAAAGAATTAATAAGATCAATAAACCACTGGCCAAACTCATTTAAAAAAAAGGGAGAAGACCCAAATTAATAAAATTATGAATGAAAGGGGAGAGATCACGACCAACACCAAGGAAATAGGAACAATCATCAGAAATTACTATCAACAATTATATGCCAATAAGTTTAACAACCTAGAAGATATGGATACATTCCTGGAAACCTATAAACTTCTAAGACTGATACAGGAAGAAATTGACAATCTGAATAGATCTATATCTAGTAACGAGATTGAAGCAATGATCAAAAACCTCCCAAAAAACAAGAGCCCAGGACCAGACAGATTCCTTGGGGAATTCTACCAAACATTCAAAGAAGAAATAAAACCTATTATCCTGAAGCTGTTTCAAAAAATAGAAACGGAAGTAAAACTTCCAGACTCTTTCTATAAAGCCAGCATTACTCTAATCCCCAAACAAGACAAATACCCCATCAAAAAGAAGAACTTCAGACCAATATCTCTGATGAATATTGATGCCAAGATTCTTAACAAGATCCTTGCTAACAGGATCCAACAATACAGTAAAAAGATTATCCACCATGACCAGGTGTGATTTATCCCAGGGATGCAAGTGTGGTTCAACACTTGCAAATCAATCAATGTGATAGAACAAATCAATAAGAGAAGAGAAAAGAACCACATGGTGCTCTCAATTGATGCAGAAAAGGCATTTGACAAAATAAAACATCCACTCCTGATTAAGACTCTTCAAAGTATAGGGATAGAGGGAATATTCCTCAACCTCATAAAATCTATTTACAAAAAACCCACAGCAAATATAATCCTCAATGGGGAAAAACTGACAGCCTTCCCTCTGAGTTCAGGAACAGGACAAGGATGCCCACTTTCACCACTACTATTCAACATAGTGTTAGAAGTCCTAGCAACAGCAATTAGACAACAGAAAGAAATAAAAAGTATTCAAATTGGCAAAGAAAGAGTCAAACTCTCTCTCTCTTTGCAGATGACATGATACTGTATGTGGAAAACCCAAAAGACTCTACCACTAAACTACTAGAACTCATACAACAATTCGGTAATGTGGCAGGATACAAAATCAATGCACAGAAATCAGCTGCGTTCTTATACACTAACAATGAAAATATAGAAAGGGAAATCAGAGAATTGATCCATTTATTATAGCACCAAAAACCATAAGATACTTAGGATTAAACCTAACCAAAGAAGTTAAGGATCTGCACTCAAGGAACTACAGAACACTCATGAAAGAAATTGAAGGCACAAAAAGATAGAAGAATGTTCTATGCTCATGGATAGGAAGAATAAATATTGTTAAAATGTCTATACTGCCCAGAGCAATCTATACTTTCAATGCCATTCTGATAAAAATTCCACCAACATTCTTCAAAGCATTGGAACAAGCAATCCTAAAATGTATATGGAAACAAAAAATACCCTGAATCACTAAGGAATTTTTGAAGAAGAAAAACAAAGCTGGGGGCATCATGTTATCTGACTTCAGGCTTTATTACAAAGCTGTGATCACCAAGACAGCATGGTACTGACACAAAAACAGACAAATAGACCAATGGAACTGAGTAGAGAGTCCAGAGATGGACCCACAAATCTGTGGTCAAATCATCTTTGACAAAGCAGGAAAATATCCATCCACTGGAAATGGATGAAAGACCTCAACGTGAGGCAGGAATCCATCAAAATCCTGGAAGAAAACATGGGCCACATGCTTTGACATTGGCCACAGCAACTTCTTTCAAGACATGTCTCTAAAGGCAAAGGAGACAAAAGTGAAAATGAACTTTTGGGACTTCATCAAAATAAAAAGCTTCTGTACAACAAAGAAAACAGTCAACAAAACAAAGAGGCAACCCACAGAATGGGAGAGGATATTTGTAAATGACACTACAGACAAAGGGCTGATGTCCAAGATCTATAAAGAACTACTCAAACTCAACATCCAAAAAGAAGATGAACGCATCAAAAAATGGGCAGGAGACATGAAGAGGCACTTCTCCACAGAAGATATACAAATGGCTAACAGACACATGAAAAAATGTTCATCATCACTAGCTATCAGGGAAATTCAAATCAAAACCACACTGAGATACCACCTTACACCAGTCAGAATGGCCAAAATTAACAAGACAGGAAACAACAAGTGTTGAAAGACTGTGGAGAAAGGGGAACTCTCTTACATGTTGGTGGGAATGCAAGTTGGTGCACCTGCTTTGGAAAACAGTGTGGAGATTCCTTAAAAAATTAAAATTAGAGCTACCCTATGACCCTGCAATTGCACTACTGGGTATTTACCCCAAAGCTACAGATGTAGTGAAAGAAGGACCATATGTACTCCAATGTTCATTGCAGCAATGGCCACAATCACGAAACTGTGGAAAGAGCCAAGGTGCCCTTCAACAGATAAATGGATAAAAAATATGTGGTATATATATACAATGTAATACTACGCCTCCATCAGAAAGAATGAATATCCAACTTCTGTAACAACATGGACAGGATTGGGAGAGATTATGCTGACTGAAATGAGCCAAGTAGAGAAAGTTAAGTATCACATGGTTTCACTTACTTGTGGTGCATAAGGGGTAATATAGAGGACAGTAGGAGAAGGAAAGGAAATGGGAAGTAGGGTAATTCAGGGAAAGAAATGAAACATGTGAGACTTTGGATCAGAAACAAACTGAGGATCTTGGAGGGAAGGGGGTGGGGGGATGGGAGAGCCTGATGGTGGGTACTGGGGGCAGGTATTGCATGGAGCACTGGGTGTGGGGCATAAACAATGAATCTTGGAACACTGAAAAAAATGAAATTAAACAAAAGAGATAATATGTATTTTACACAGAATCATTCCCTATTAAAGAGGACAAAGGACTATTTCCTAACTCAGGATTATCCTGCTTCCAAAACCAGAAGACATCAGGAGGATGGGTATAAAGTTATAGTTATTCAAGATGAGTAATTTCCAGCAATCTGCTACTCTGAATAGTGCCTATAGCTAACAAGATGATATTGTGTACTTAAAAATGTGTTGTTTTACCATTAAAAACAGGGAAGAACCCAAGGAAACTCGGGGTGTGATAGACATGTTTATTACCTGGATGTGGTGATAGTCACCTGAGTGTTTTTATTGGTGCTAAAGAGAAGGAAAAATTTTTCTCTACCCATCAAGTTCTTCCAGCTGGATTAAGAATTAAATTTACATGAGACAGATTAAGAAAAGGAAAAAAATGAAGCTTTATTACATGTGGACAGAGGCCCAATAATGAAATTGAAACATAACAAAGTGACCAAGGCACCACTCAAAAAGTCAAAAGGGTCCTCATTTGTACTGCTCTAGCATGACTATCCCCCTACCAACATTACTCTGATGATATGAAGTTTCTGACTATGGCTTTTAGCTCTTTATTATAGTTATGCTTATGATGAAAAAAAATGAATATACATCTTAAGTCCCTTTCAATCATTATTATCAATTCTAGCCCCTTTTCCCTTTCTTCAGATATCATCCTGTTATGATTTTATACATTTAATGTGTTTCCTTTAGAGTCTTTGTCATAGATGACAGATAATAGATATACCTATAGATATCTGCATATGATATCTATATAATGCATAGTACTGCTTTGAGGATTATAATAATTCCTTCTCCCTGTATATGCTTTCTGCAACCTGATTTCTCACTCAAAATATGTATTTTTGATGTATTTGTCTGCATATTTGTCATCAGTAACCTATAGCAGGAGACTGGTGGATGATAAAAAAAAATTCAGGAAGATACTACGTTTGATCAACATCACTATATTTTGCCAACAAACCAATGTATTTAAAAATCTTAGCTTATGTCCATTGTTATTTCTAATAACAAAAAGCTGAAAAAATATGAAAGAATAAACCAACCCAATGTAAACAAAAAGTCACCCCAAAAGGGAGGGGAGAAAAAGGAAGAAGAGGGCAGGGATGGAAACTTGACCTCTATAAATACCTTTGTTTTATAGTTTGACTTGGTAAAAATAAAAAGCTCTTCCATAATTTTTTAATTAAAAGGTAAAATGAACAAATGAATCCAACTGAATATCAAATTTGGGCATGATTACATAAAGAACATTTTTTTTTCAAATGACTATAAAGCACATATTTTGATTATTCATCTCTTGGAGGACATGCCCTGAGGCCAAAAGAACTACCAAAAGCTCTTTCAGTAGATTTTGTTGGGAAAGATTTGGGTATTATTATTTTGAAATTAGTCTACAGACTTTGCAAGATTAGACAACTGGGAAATTGTTTTAGAATGAGTTTCTAGAAAGATTAAAGCAAAATATTTTGTGTAAACATTTAATCTGGGCGTGCAATCCTGGGAAAACAAGAATGAGGGGGTGAGGAAGGGAATGAGGTTAGAAAGGAGAGCATCAGTATAAGAGAATGTATTCCAAAGACAGCCAACGCTTTAGGACATACTACTTTCTTGGTCCTTCAGAGCATCTTTAAGAAGTCATTGACAAACAGGGTGCCTGGGTGGCTCAGTTGGTTATGCCTCTGCCTTTGGCTCAAGTCATGATCCCAGGGTCCTGGGTCTCCCTGTCTGGTTCCCTGCTCAGTGTGGAGCTGGTTTCTCACTCTTCCTCTCCCTCTTCACCTCTCCTGTCCCCCCACTCATGTTCTTTTTCTCTTTCTGTCTCAAATAAATAAAATCTTAAAAAAAAAGTCATTGCCAAGCAAAAATAAGTGGGACTACATCAATCTAAAAATATTCTGCCCAACAAAAGAAACAATCAGCAAAATTAAAAGGCAACCTATGGAAAGTCAGAAAACACATGCAAACCATCTATCTGATAAGGGGCTAATATCTAAAATATACCAGAACATAATACAACTCAATAGCAAGTAAAACAATCTCATTAAAAATAGGCAAAGTTGGGGCGCCTAGGTGGCTCAGTTGGTTAAGCGACTGCCTTCAACTCAGGTCATGATCCTGGAGACCCAGAATCGAGCCCCACGTCAGGCTTCTTGCTTGGTGGGAAGCCTGCTTCTCCCTCTCTCACTGCCCCTGCTTGTGTTCCCTCTTTTGCTGTGTTTCTCTCTATCAAATAAATAAATAAAATCTTTAAAAAAAAATAGGCAAAGTACTTGAATGAATATTTTTTCCAAGACATACAAATAGCCATGTACATGAAAACATGCTCAACATCACTAATCATTAGGGAAAACAAAATCAAAACCAAAGAAATATCACCTCATACCTGTTAGAATGGCAATTACCAAAAGACAGGCGACCACAAGTACTGAAGAAGGGCAGAGAAAAGGGAACTCTTGTGCACTGCTGGTAGGAATGCAAATCGGTACAACCTTTATGGAAAATAGCATGGCGGTTCCATAATTAAAAATAGAAACTCCATACAATCTAGTACACCCACTTCTGGGTATATTTCCAAAGGCAATGAAATCACTTTCTCAAAGATATCTGTGTCCCTATGTTCATTGCAGCACTACTCACCATAACCAAGACACGGAAACAACCTAGGGGCACCTGGGTGACTCAATCTTTTAATGTCTCCTTCAGTTTAGGTCATGATCCTTGAGTCCTAGGATAGAGCCCACAGGGGGCTTCCTTCTCTTCGTAAAGCCTACTTTTTCTTCTTTCACTCCTCCTGGTTGTGTTTCCTCTATAGCTGTGTTTCTCTCTGTCAAATAAAAATAAAATCTTTGAAACACAAAAAAAAGATATGGGAACAACCTAAGTGTCCCCCAATTGATCCATTTTCTTGATGAATGGATCAAGAAAATTTGTGAAAATGCATATATATATATATATATATATATATATATATAACACGTATTTGATATATATGTGATACATGCACATTGCATGCATTACATACATGTGAGAAATGAAATAGTATTTAGCCATATAAAGGAAATCCCGTACATGGGTGGACCTTGAGGGCATTATATTAAGTGAAATAAGTCTGACAGAGAAAGATAAATACAGTATGTTCTCACTTACATGTGGAAACTAAGAAAGATGAACTCAAAGATGTAGAGACCAAAATGGTCATTGCTTGGGGGTGGGAGAAACATGAAGATGTTAGTCAAGTGCTACAGAAGTTCATTTTTAAGATGAATAAGTTCCTGGGATCTTTGGACAACATGGCAACTATAACTAACAATAATACCATATTATATACTTGAAAGATGTTAGAGAGTAGATCTTAAAAGTCATCACCACAAAATAAAATGGTAATTATGTGAGGAGATGGAGATGTGGTAACCTTATTGCAGTAATAATTTTGCAATATATATGTGTAACAAATCATCATGTTGTACACCTTAAACTTATAAATGTTATATGTCAATAATATCTGCATAAAGCTGGAAAAATGTAAATAAATAAAATACAGAAGAAGGCATTATGAAAGAATCTTCGATAATGCAAGAGGAAGGGATAAGAATTTCTCTCTTATCTTTCATTGGTCAAAGTCATTCACAGAGAGCTAAAACTTCCTCACTTCCAACTGGAGTTAGAAAATTTGACAGGATTTCCTGTATCAACTGCAACAGGAGAGCTCTGGAGCAGGAGGCTATAGGAACAAACATAAGAAATACCTACCTACAAAGTGACAAGAAAGATTGAACTCTCCAACATCAAGGCACTGTTGGCCTTTAACAGCAGAGAAGGCAGCAGTAGCTTGACTCAGTACCATAGGAAGAGTGAAAGTGGTTTCTAGGACCTCTCCAGACAAGATTTAAAGCAGATACACAGACATATAATGGTGCCTACACTAAATCTGGCACCACAGTTACACTGATGCCCTCAGCACTAGAGGTTTTAGCATAAGAGGAAAAAGATACTGGTGCAAAAGCAAAAGTGTTGAGTACAGCCTTCTGGTTTATAACTGGAATTACAAATATTAGGATTAGCTTATGCCTTATTTTCCTGTTTTTGAAATGTATGTATATCCTATCTCAGTTTGCTGAAGGAACTTGAAAACAATGGCAACCTAGGGACAATGAGTACTCCTGGTGCCCCAGATTTGGTCTCGAAATGTTATCTCTGAAATAGGAAAAATGGTTCCCTGAACTCATAGTTGATTTTGCATGTGGGAAAGGAAATGTATAAGATGAGCCTAGAACACTACTGGAGCAAAAATCAAGGAAATTTTCGAATATTATTAGTATTGGATCAAAAGGAGAACAGAGCCAATTTGTGGCAGTGTTTTCTGGCTAAAGTTGGAACAGTTTGTGTATCTAAAAGAAATACAATTGCAATAATTAAGTGAGTCAAAATTGAAATCCATGAGTTAATGATACACGGGAAATAAAAAACATGAAATCTTCATTAGTCATCTTTGGAGGTTGCCAGCCGGAAATAACCCTTCTGATGATTGGTAAGTAAGGAAAAAGGGTCAAGCATTTATCTTGACCTTACTTTTTTGAATTGCATTTCAAGAACCAAGTAATTAATGAAGAAATATCTTTCAGGATATACAAATATCACCTAATAAATGCTAAAAGAATGATATCATTAAAAAATTCACTGTTTTGTAACCCTATAGTTAAATAATGGATCTAGATCAAGACAATTACTGATAACTTTTAGGGGGAAGTTTGATGGGGGAACTTCATAACAGATGAAACATTTGGCTGACAATGATCCCGCTAGCAGTATTAAAATCATCAAATATATCTATCCCTTCTTTTGATATGATACAATAGAAAATACACAAAACTACCCAAGAAGTATTCTTGCCTCCAAAGTTACCCTGAATCTAATCAAGCTTTTAGACTGAACTACCAGTTAACAGAAACTTTAAGGAATAAAGGAACATGATCATTGAAGCCAAAAAAATGCAGTCAGCCAAACTCAGAATCCAGTACAAATAACATGACTTCTACAATGAAGAAATGTCACCAATAAATAAGAGAGAAGGGGTAACTCTTAATATAGGCTAATGTAAACTAAAGAACTCTAATAGTTAAATGTAGTATGGGGATTTACTTTAGGTCTCCAGTCAAACAACTATTAAAAGATAATTTTAAGACAGTTGGGAAATTTGAGAGGGACTGTGCATTAGCAGATATTAAAATACTATCCTTAATTGTTAAGCATCATAATGGTAGAAGAGTTAAGCACTTTTTTTTTTAAGATTTTATTTATTTATTTGACAGAGAGAAACACAGCTAGAGAGGGCACACAAGCAGGGGGAGTGAAAGAGGGAGAAGCAAGCTTACCACCATGCAGGGAGCCTGATGTGGGGCTTGATCCCCGGACTCCGGGATCATGACCTGAGTCAAAGGCAGTCGCTTAACCAACTGAGCCACCCAGGCACCTCAAGCACTTTTTATTTTTATTTTATTTATTTTTTTTTTAATTTTTTCAAAGATTTCTATTTATTTATTTGATAGAGAGAGATCACAAGTAGGCAGAGAGGCAGGCAGAGAAAGAGGAGGAAGCAGGTTCTCTGCTGAGCAGAGAGCCCAATGTGGGCCTTGATCCCAGGACCCTGAGATCATGAACTGAGCTGAAGGCAGAGGTTTTAACCCACTGAGCCACCCAGGCACCCCCAAGCACTTTTTAAAAGAGATCTTCTCCATGAAAGAAACCTAATTTCTATGTAATATGATATGATACCTGAATTTGACCTTAAATACACCAAGGAAAAAAGTAGGATTGAGACATATGAGGCAAGATTGGCAAAATGCTTCCAACTGTCAAAACTGGAAAAGACTTACTATTCTATCCTTCTCTAGTTTTGTGTAGGTCTGAAAATTTCTAAAATAAAAATTCAATTATAAAATTATAAATGTATGCATATATATTGAAAATATTTTTGAAGTACATGGTCTCTTCAGATTGCATATGTTTATAATCCATATGGTCATAGTCTTGTCATACAATGGTAAAGTGCAGTTAATTCCATAATCCTTCCATAACAATGCTTCCATAAGAATTTGCATAAGCCTCCACAAAGGACATAGGATAATGCTATCTCAGCCCAACTTCATTGAGGATACATATCCTGGCTTGTAGAACCCGGGTCCTCTTTTGGGTAAGTTTATGCAAACCATCCTCATTCAGTCTCCAAGAGAAATCGAGGTTGACATGGGCATAATAAAAATCCATAGCCCACAATAGCACAACATATGTTTCACTTTGTCAGTGCCTCATACACAGAGCTGTCAGATCAGAGTTGGAAAAGAGAACATAGCTAGTATGGCTGTTCCCTCTACAGGTAATGATAGTGTTAAGTTTCAGTATTTGAGGGAATTCCAACTTGAGAAATGCAACTATGACTAGCAATATTGAATGAATTTTTTTATTATTCATCGATTCTACAGAAGCATGTGCAATTGTAAAGTGACATTTCTATGTCTATAAACAGCGGTAAGCAAAAAGAAATATTCTTAAATATATGTTTATTAATAAAGTTGTACCAGATTCTAGTTTTCAGCCAAGCATGACCTTATCAATCTTCCAATTCAATGCCACTAACTGTTCAGCCATGCCAGGTTTTACCACCAAATACCATACATGTCCAGCTATTTGGTCATTATCTGCCATTTGGCAATCAGTGGTAAGTGGTGTCAAAAGAAAGGGACTTGAAGGTGGAAAATTTTTTCCCAGTGATTCAGTTTAAAACAAAATTCAAATAATTATTTGTTTCAGTTATCTTCCCAGGTTACACAAATTCACCATTTTGGTAGCAATTAAAATTGTATATATTCACTGTAATTGAACAGGAAGAGTAAATATTCAAAACCTACAGAGAATTTTCTAAATATGCTCTCAGAAATATTTGATCCCTGTTTCTTTTTTTTTTTTTTTAGGATTTTATTTCTTTATTTGACCAAGAGAGAGAGATCACAATCAGAGTGGCAGGCAGAGGGAAAGGAAGAAGCAGGCTCCCTGCTAAGCAACGAACCTGATGCGGGGCTCAATCCTAGGACCCTGGGATCATGACCCAGGCCAAAGGCAGATACTTAACCGACTGATCCACCCAGGCGCCCTGATCCCTGTTTCTCTTATTTTATTGTTTCTCTTCAGTAAAAAGGGATATAACCCATCTTGACCAATTATTCTAGCAGTGCATAAATATCAGTTCCAAAAATTTTAATGCATATTAAAAAGAATCTTCCACAAAAACCTCATTTTTACTCCTTTTTTCATTTTTATTATGTTCTTTAGCCAGCATATAGTACATCATAAATGTACTTTTAACATATAATTGAAAAATGAGACCTCAAATATTCAAGGTTACAAACATGTATGAATTTAATTACATTCTTAACAGCAAGTGACAAAAAAAGAAGAAAGAAAAATAACTCATGGTTTTGAGATGACTTAGTCTTTACTGAACATTGGAAATCTCATCATTTCTCTGTTTCAAAGCATTGTAAATGGGAAGTTAATACTGGGGTCACCGCATTTTGGAAATGGAAGGAATCTTAAAGAAAAGCATCAGGTTCTACCAGAAAAACGGGGCACTCACATTTGCAGTTCAATAGAAAAAAATTAATATGTACAACTGGTTCTGTAAGTGTATAAAGAGCTGAAAAAACCAATAAGGGGAAAGTTAGAAAACCATGAGCATAGCAGCTCTGAATATTTCTTTCCCATCAAGACTGAAGGGACAAGAGGTTTGAGTCTAGGATGACCTACAGAAACTAGCCCCACAGAGTGGGGATCACCTGGTGGGGTTAGAACAATGGAGACATGCCAACTCTGGCTAAGAACCACACAAAGTATAAATAAAGGGGAAGATACATGCTTATCTCTCGCTTCCTCATCTCCAGTTTTTCACTGGCATTCCTTCTCCATAAAGCCTAATAAGAAGTAAGCTGGCAAAGGAGCTGGGGATATGTAATTTTTACAGACCAGTCTCCTTCAGTATAGCACAAAGCAAGGGAAGCACAGGAATCTAAGGATAAGAAGCAAATAATTGGTAAAGATGCCAAATAGCTTGGATTCACATCCTGCCCCTATGATGTAGGGTGAATTATTGAACTTCACCAAGTCTCATTTTTCTGAACTGTGAGATGGAGGCAATAATGAGTTTACATATCTCTCTGAGTTCTGGTGAGAATTGAATGATAAAAGTAAGTACAAATCCTAGTTGACGTAAAAGATCAGTGACAGTGAGCACAGGCCATGACTTGCTAGTTCACTGCTCTTCAACTATTCGTGACACAACAGTTGAGCGAATGAGGGATTGTACAAATTATCTTGTAGATCAGGTAATAGGTAGTTATTTTAGATAATTGAATCTCTTCTCTAACTTGGCCATCAATTCAGGGACTGAAATTCCAGCTTACAGCTATCCGAAGAATCTAGTTTTCACTGATAACAGATAGTTGTAGGGTAGGGATTCAGCCAAGCAATGTATACCATTGAAAAAAAGAAGCGTAGGTTTTCGAAGGGGAGAAAACCTCAGGGTTGTTTTTGTTTCATATCTGAAAAAGAAAATGCAGTTTACACTTCTTTAGAAAAATTGGCATGCATTTGAACATTGTGAGTATCATCAAGACTTTTATTTTCAGAGAAAGGAAATTATCAGAAAAGTACCCTGATATGTAACTACCTGCTTCCTGATTAGAAGGTCCTTATGAATGAAAAGACACTTAAAATGGAATTTCAATTTTATTTAAGAGTGCCATTTCTAAGTGGCAGATTAAAACATATGTGTTTGTGTCTCTCTTACACAAAACACCACTCAAATAAGAGGAACACTCCATTTTTTAAAAAATTTTTTCATTTATTTACTTGAGACAGAGCACAAGTTGGGGAGGGGGAAGGGCGGAGTGAAAAGCAGATTCTCGGCCGCCAAGCAGAAGGCTCCACACGGGGTGAGGCTCCAAACTGAACCCCAGGTCCTCAAGATCATAAACCTGAGCGGAAGGCAGATTCTTAGCCCACTGAGCCACCCACGTGCCCCAAGCATTTCAGTTCTAAAATGGAAAACTTGAGAAACCAATTGCCTGAGCCTGTCTCACCACCAGCAGAGAGATAAAGACTGAGATAAAGAGACTGAAGAGAAAGAGAGAGAAGAGAGTTTGAGGGAGAGAATGAAAAGCAGAAATGCATATTCCATTTAAAATGACACTGGATCTTTAACTCCGAATGACAATAGATAGGGAAGCAGTGACAAATTCAGTAAAGGAGAAACTCAGATGTGGGAAGATGTCAAAAAAGACAAGACGACTGTGTTGCAGAGCTCAGACAGAGCTGACAGCAAAAGTACCTCAAGTGTTATCAGCAAGCCTGGAGTGGCTTATACTCCTGGCTGGCTCACTTAGCAACCATACCAACCTCCTTTGCTATCCTCCAGCGTAGAGAAGAGAAAGCAAGGGACTCAATCCCTCACCTCTCAGAATAAATAGAAAACAATAGAAAGAAGGGGACAGGAGTATCAAGCAATAAAGACTATTGATAAGATTTAGAAGTCTGAAGTATACTGAAGTGGTTGATGGCTGAAGGAGGAGAAACTATACACAAGGGAGACTGGGAGGTCGTTGCTGCTCTGTGCTGGGGAAAGATAAACTTTAACAGATGGGAGTAGGACTGAGGATGGGCCTGAACACCTGGCTATTAGTGCCTGAAGTAGGCCTGCTGAATGGCTTCCCCTAGGGACCCATTTCCACTTCCTACACAACAGGAAATGAGGCTGTCCCTAGTACCCCAGGGGGTGTCCTCAGCTCAATGTGCAGCTCCCCTCTTGCTCACAAAGAGCAAATTCTAATTGTCAAGAAGGCCCATCCCTGTTTAGAGTTCAGAATCAGCCCACGAAACACAGATCTACCTACACTGAAGCAAAGGTTATCCAGACTGGCCGCTGAGACATTCGACATTAAATACAGGACAAACAATGATCCACAGCAGACATATGAAGAAAACCAGAAACCGGAAAGGAAGAGCCCAAGGTAAATAAATAAATGAGCCTAAGGGAAATAGATGAATCGGGGAATAGAATAAATCAATTAGAAAATTATAAAAACAAACTCTAGTTACTGGAACATGAAGTTAAATATACTTAACATATATGCATTTTACTATACATAGCTGATATATATTTAATAGACTTCACTATGTTTAATGTAATACAAAGTAAATATATAGATATGCTGTTTTTCTCATGAAATTTTAAGGACATAGCCTCTGTAACCAAGCTGCCTGGGTTTTGAATCCTAGCTCTACCCCTTACAAAGAACATTTAAAACAATGCAGTGATTTAAAATGCTAACCTCATACAGTTGTTGCAAGGATTAAGGAGTTCCTCTGTGTACACTTTGATGCTTCCACAGCTCTATAGAAGTCTATTCTATTACTATAGCAACCTCCAGGACAAAAACAAAATGACAGAGAATGGGCGAACAGGTCAACAACATAAAGGATTGCACCTGAATTAACCTCCAATTAATAAGATGATCCTGTTCATTGTGAAATATTTTGAGTGCCCGCCTCCTCCCGGCCCAAGCAGAGTGACAGAATTTAGGAGACAGAAATGAGAACAAAGTCGAAAAGATAAGAGTACTGATGCCTTCAGCTTCCTTGGGAAGGTGTCAGAGGTCAGTAGAGCAAAGCATCTAGGTTAAATACTCTATTTAAAAATAAACAGGTAACCAATGGAGAGCCTGCAAATACTAGGATTACAGGAAATTAGCAGGGAGGAAGAAAAGGAAAATGATGGGTAGTAAAACCCCATCTTTCATTTGGAGGAGTTGAAAGCCCAAGAAGTTATAATGTAAACACAATCAGTGTGAAGGGAATACCCCCCAAGAGAAAAAAACTGGAATGGTTAAAATGGTTTGCCTCTGATTAATGGAGAGAGGTGGGGAAAGTTGAGGTGGGAAACTGATTTTTTGTTATTAGCTTCTCTGTATTCTTTGTTTATTTTTCCTTGTGTCTCTATTATTTGATATAAAGTGATATAAAAGAGAAACATCCTTTTTGTTAAAAATCTTTTGATGGCAGAGTGTGGGGCTTATTCCTTTTCTTTTTCATCATAATTTTCTTTCTAATCTTGAAAGGGCATTGTTAAATGGTTGTTTTCCATTTTTTCCCCCAGTGCTATCATTAAAATAATATGCAATTCTGTGGGTAAAGAATAAATCATTCAAGGGTTAAGACACTGGAATGAAATGATTAAATCTCCAGGGAAAAATTAAGGCTCTAATTTAGCTGTTATAATATGCAAGAATATCCAAACTTTAAAACCATATGAATTTTTAAAATTATTTATGCAATTCACTGAATTAATTTCAAAATATTGCTCTTGATGAGAGAAGTGAGTCTATGTTATTCTTAATAACATGTTTTTTTATCTCAAGTATAAATTTTGAAGGATTAATATTTGAGCAGATTCAAATAGGACTATTAAAATCCACAAGATAACATGTTTATGTTAAAATAACACATAGATGTCTATTTTCCTTAATATGTAGCTTCCTAAAAACTGATCTTGTACTCTCCACAATTTCTTCCTCAGATACGCATCCCCCACAATGTTCTCTAATTCTCAAAGCTTCCAATGACCGATTCTCTGTTTGATTCCTTATACTCTGTGTCTCTCAGCATGGGACACAACTGGCCAGCCCCCCCTTCTCCATCCTTCTCTCAAGACATCCAGGATGATTCAGTGCTTTAGACAGAATGACTCACAGGGCACATTCACAGTGATTCACCCATTTCCTCAACTTCCAGATTCCTGCTCGACCAGACCACAACTTCATAGTTCCAGATCTTTCCAGATTTTAAGTTCCTCAAATATTCGACTTTTTCCCCTTTCCACATGGTGACTAGAATAGTACTGGGTAAATAATATATCCATAAAACGTTACTTTTTATTCTAGACTTTATTTTATTTAAAAAAAAAATCCTGGTGTCTGTATTCAAGATCAGTATTACAGTCCTGGCCAACCTAAAGCAAATGTGATTTTCTTGTGTGCAGTTGTTTTCTTTTATTTGACTTGTTTTCTTTACCTGTAACTTTTCCAAGTAATCTAAACATTTTCAAGACCATGATATTTTTGTGGTGTATATAATGTATACTGACTTCTGTCTAAAGCAATAAGCAAATGCAAGCCCAAAACACCAACATATAATTTTGTAATATTATAAACTTTTATAATTTATAATATATATCCTCACATAGCTTCAAAAGTCCCTGAGTTCACTTGCAATAAAAGACTTAGATCTAGTAATGCTATTTAAAATGAAATAATTTTCAGAAATCCTTACATTTCATACCAAATATCTAATTTGTATTCTTCTGACAAAGGCAAGTTTTGGCTTTTCTTCTTTAGCTTGGAAAGAATGTGACAAAATTATCATTTAGGAAAACTAGTCTTTTTGTATTAAAATATCTGTCTTTATATCTCTAACTAGTATAACCAGGGGTTTCAACTTGGGAACTAACTAAACAGGAAAAGATTCTTTTTTTCTTTTTTCTTTTTTTTTCAGTAACTGTTCTCAATTTGTGCTAATATCTTACCTTTCCCAACTGTGTGCTTTAATGACATTTTGGCAAGATTCAGTAATTTTCCACTCAATTTCGCTTATTTGAAAAACCTCATTTTCACCAGTAAAGAGTCAGGACTCCAGCAGCTTGTGGGTAGGAATGGTGGGGAAATAGATGGGATGACAGCTACAGATAAAAGGAAGGACTTCTTTGGGCCTACCTCTCCTCTTCCCTGTTCCAAGCATAAGCTAGTCCCTCATGCTGTGCTGATAAGGAGGCGATGGTGGAAAGATAAGTTTCCTTCTCCTGACTGAACAGAGATCAGTCCTTCCCTTTGGTCAGTTGACACCAAGGTCCTTCATGTCATTGGCTCCCAAATGTTGCCACTCTTACAGTACAGGGATGGAATTTTGTAGAGGCTTCTGCACTCAAATAGGTAGTTCCAGGTCTGGATAGCCTTCCCCTGTTTAACACCTCTTAACCTCCACCGAAAGAAATCTACCCACTGCTTCTGCATGGTGGGCTTTTCCTAATCCAGCAAAGGACTTCTTGCATGGGGTGACAGAGACTTAAGCCCAGCCATCTGTAGGGTCCATTTGACTTATAGTGAGTTTATATATTCTTGTCATGCCCCTCCCAAATTTCTGCTTTACAACATCACTCTTTCCCTGTGTTCTGAGGACACAAAGAAAAGTCAAGTCTCCTTGCTAAGCAACAAGGTAACTGACAACTTGTTAGTGGGCTGGAGGGAAGAGGACAGGTTTTTTATATTAATGGACTATACTTTCAAATTTTTCAGTCTAGTTAGAGTATAGAGAGAAATTAATGAATGGAGATAGAAAAAAGAGGAAGTGAGTTTAATCAGAGTACCAAGAATTAGACCTTCTATGGAGATATGTGAAAATAGTCATCCTAACAGGATATGATGAGCAAATAATGAGGCAGATAAGACAATAATAAGTAATGATGAGGAAAGTCATGCTTATGGCAGAACATGAAAGCATAGCTTGCAGATGGGAACCCAAACCAGATAGGTTGAGTGATTTGAAACTCAGGACATAAGGGATTTCTCCAGAAAAGAACTGAGCAGGAATCCAAGCTGGTGGAAAATCCAAAGTATGAGATTAACAGAAAAAAAAAATGCCTTTAGGAAATCAGAACATGTCTGTAATACAAAGGCTATGATACTGGGCAATAAAGCTTGCCTCAAGAAGCAGTCTCCCACATGATTCTAGCTGGAAAAGGAACCACATCCAGGACGTGGCTAACTCAGGAAGCACAGAGAGACAACCTGCCGTGCCCGCTGGTCCTGATAGCATGCATGATATCGTCAAAGTTTCCAAGGTCATTAACAGAAACAAGGTGAAAAGAGAACTCTGCAGAGAGGTATTGTTATCATTCATAATTATACATTTTAGATGTTTCAAACTATCAATGCATTACAGCAAGGAAATTATGAGGCTAAATTAAGGGTTTCTCCTGAGAAGAATGGAGATAATGATGTCTATGTTGAATATAAACCAAAACCAATTAGCTCTCTAGCTCTCTAGCACTGCTGCACAGATTATAAATTCTACTGATGCAGTTTGAACCAGCAAAATAAAAAACTCTATAAACTTATTTGTGAACACTTAAACAAGTCAGTCTTAGGACAAACAAGCTATCTTAACATTTAATACCACATCAAATAATAAATCTTTTTTTAAAAATATTTTATTTATTTATTTTACAGAGAGAGAGATCACAAGTATGCAGAGAGGCAGGCAGAGAGAGAGGAGGAAGCAGGTTCCCTGCTGAGCAGAGAACCCAATACGGGCCTGGATCCAAACCCTGAGATCATGACCTGAGCTGAAGGCAGAGGCTTTAACCCACTGAGCCACCCAGGTGGCCTCAAATAATAAATCTTCTACTTACATTTGTGTTCTGTTGATAAAAGAAGCAAACCACTAATAATCAGATCTCCAGTGACCACCCCAAAGCTTCATAATGAATCCCCTTCCAACAATATAAGTCTATCACAAAAAGGAAGTAGGAGTCTCTAAATTTTTATGAGATAATTGTTGCTTCACAAACTTAGGAGACACCTCCCGATTTATTGGAATAATTTTCTCAGCTCTTATTTTGCAAGATTTTTGTGGGGCCCTACTACAGGATGCAAGGGCAAAGCAAATGACCTTGGGCTAAACCAGTCAGTATATTTCTTTACACTGGTTGGCTCAAGGATGGATGTATCCAACACAGCCAGAGGAGGAGTGAATACTTGGGCTTCCATAGGAACTATCCAAAAAGACTATTCAACTGCACCTCTAGTTGGAGGAGTGAAGTTAAGACACCTGTAGTCTCCTTGTGACACCAGGTTCCAAACCCTATTGCTAACGGAGCCAATATGGAAAAAGAGCTGAGAGATGGAGAGAAACATGGTCTGAAGCCATAGACCTTCATGTTACACGAGTCAATATTTTCCTTTTTGCTTGATTCAGTTTAAATTGGTTATTCTGTTACTTGTTTGAGGAAAGTATACCTATTGACAATTCAATACTAGTGAAAATGCCTAGGAGACATTACTCTTGTTTATCCCATACACGTAGTACCTATTATCCATGGACATGGTTCTTGATCATGGAGTCTCACACCCCAGTTAGGGAAAGGGCATATGCCATATGGACTAAACAACACCACAAGCCAATATGGAGTAAATGCCAAATGAAACACACCAGCAGTGTGGTGAACACCAAAGTAACAAGAGAGTGCAACATGGTACCTGTGATACAGCACTGCCCTTCACCATCAGAGCTGTTAAAGTTAGGAAGCCTGAATGTAATGTTTCTCTTTATTATCTAAGGGATTTATTTTTTGCTGTATTTGGGGGTAAAAATAGATCAACTATTAACTCCCACACTGTGTATGCATAAAAATCTGACAATATCACAACTTATAATCTAAATCCTCTTAACTCAACTCAACGTATCTTTAAACTTCCAAAAATAACCTGAAGCAAAAAAGAGAGCTAAGGAAAAATGACACATAGTAAGGGACCTAGGTTTTGCTTCCTTGAATTCCACTGAAATTTTAGCTATCACAAATGGGAAAATTATTTCCTTTAACTTTTTATTCTGAAATAATTATAGATTCAGAAGAAGTTACAAAAAAAATAATGTACAGAGAGATCCCATGTATCTGAGCCTCCCACAATGACAATATCCTGTACAACTAGAGTACAGTGTCAAAGCGAGGAAATTGATACCACCACAATCCACAGAGCTCATTCAGATTTCATCAACATTTCATGCATGTGCTTGTCCGGAGAGGGGAGGTGGGAAGAAGGTGTAGCTCTACGCTGTTTCATCATCTGTGTGGATATAAGACCCAGAACCATTTCATCACCATCTTTTACAGCCACAACCATACCTACTTCCATCTTTTTTTTTAGCTTTTTTTTTGTTGTTGTTACTTAAATTTTTTTTCCAGTGTTCCAAGATTCATTCCCCATTCCCCACACCCAGTGTTCCACGCATTAGGTGCCCCCAGTACCCACCACCAGGCTCTCCCATCCCTCCACCACCCTCCCTCCAAGTCCCTCAGTTTGTTTCTGTA
>PITA01001019.1:75845-220207 GCA_004023965.1 Spilogale gracilis
CTTTCCTTCTCCCACTGTCCTCCAGGTTACCCCTCATGCACCGCAAGTAAGTGAAACCATGTGATACTTGACTTTCTCTACTTGGCTTATTTCACTCAGCATAATCTCTTCCAGTCCAGTCCATGTTGCTACAAAAGTTGGATATTCATCCTTTCTGATGGAGGCATAGTATTCCATTGTATATATGGACCACATCTTCGATCTTCAATCCCTGGCAACCACCAGTCTGTTCTTCACTTTCCAATTTTGTCATCTTAAAAATTCTACACAAATGGAATCATACAACATATAACCCTCTGAAATTGACTTTGTTCATTCAGTATGACTCCCAGAGATTCATCCACGCTGCCATAAGCACCTTAGGTTTCTTCTCCCCTATGAGCCATATTCCCTGGAACCGAGGCACCTCAGTCTCTTTAGTCATTCACCCATTGAAGGACACGTGGCTTCCTTTCAGTTTGGGGCCATTCTGAATAAAGCTGCTATGAACTTTCATATGTATTTTGTACATATTTTTGTGAAAAAAATGAACCTTCATTTCTCTGAGATAAATGTCCAAGAATGCAAGTGGGGAAAGAATTTTGACAGATTAAATCTTTTAATCATCCCAAAGATCTCCCTGTTCCTGCCTCTGACATTCTTGGGCTGCAAAAAGCAATGTCAGTGCTGGCCTCTTTAAGTTCTACCAGATGCAACATCTAAACTTTGGCTGAACGGAAGGGCACAGCCTGTTTCTTTCTGATTTTGAACTCAGTCTACTGAACATTTGCTGAGCCTACAGCCTAGTAACAAGCCGTTGAGAATGGAATGATCAGATCTTTGCACACAGAAAAGCTCTAGGTGCCAGCTAGGCCCACTTTAGTGGCTAGAAACAGCCACCAATCTGGGATTCTTGTTTCATGGGCTGGTAAATAGTTCATAACATCACAGGCAGGTAAGGTATTTTTGAGGTCTCATAGCCAAACCACCATCTACTATTTGAATTCCCAACATAGTATAAGGCTGGTACCTGGTAAGCCCAGTTCCTTCTTTGCCGTATGTTACATCACCCCAAAACCATATTCATGAGGAAAGGTGCAAGTTATTGACATGTGACTGTTGTTGAATCACCAGTGAATTTCCATTCTATCCCGTATTGATATTGTTTGTTATTCCACTAAGAGACAGCAAATTTCATTTGCACTCCAGGGGAAACGTATTCAATAGGCAAAGGAGAAAGAAAAAGCTATTTCTTTTTTTTTTTTTTTAAAGATTTTATTTATTTATTTGATAGCGAGAAACACAGCCAGAGAGGGAACACAAGCAGGGGGAGTGAGAGAGGGAGAAGCAGGCTTCCTGCCCAGCTGGGAGCCCAATGCAGAACTCGATCCAGGGACTCCAGGATCATGACCTGAGCTGAAGGCAGACATTTAACTACTGAGCCATCCAAGTGCCCCAGAAAATGCATTTCTTGAAGTGCACATTGAGTTTTCAGTTTATTAACAAGGCAAAGATGGTTTTTCTCAATCCTTGTTTTCTGTGCTTGTGTCTGATCATAAGCACATCCACTGTAGGCCCCTGAGTAAGGACCCATGTGGGGAACTCTCCATGTTCAGATACATCTGCCCAAAGTCCCAAACCATGCAATATCCCCCAATGAAAAAGGAGAAAACACAGATTCAAACATTTCTTCCACAAGTTATGATTGAACGCTTATGATGTACGGGCCCCATGTTAAAGGAGGATGATTCATAGGGGTAAACATGACAGATAAAACCAGCCCATCTGCTGATTAGACAGGGCTCCATGTCGATTGTTCACATATCCAGAAAAGGGAGGACTGAGTGCTTTGGCTGCGTGGAGAAGGGACACAAATTTGAAGCCAGGTGAAGGCTTCCTGAAGGCCCTGATGGGCAGCTGAGTCCTGGAGATGAGTAGGGATTCGCCAGATGAAGGGAGAAAAATGTGGTTGGGAGGAGACACATTGCAGGCAGAAGGTGTAGAAGGCTAGAGGGAGGGGCCTTTTCAGCAATTGCTGGAGCAGCTGCTGCAGGACAGGGAGCAGGGTGGTCTGGGAGGCGGGTGAGAACAGATTAAACTGTTACCCAAGGAAGGATTTTTTTGGTTTTGTTTTCTGTTGTTGTTTTTTTCATGGTTACCTTTTTTTTTTGTAAACCATTTTTTTAAAATATATCTTAGTATTGTATAAAAATAAAACATATTTACTGAAAAAATCCAAACAAGATGAAACATTTTTCAATTGTCAGTTTATATTAAAGACCCAAGATGTAAAGGACAGAAAAAAATCCACTGGTTAAATTTTTTCAAGGCAAAATCCCTTGAGACACTGTGAGCATCCTGAACTCTGCATGCCCTGTAGGTCCCCAGATGCACACTTCCCTTCCCACCCCCATCTACCTTCCACAGCACCAGTTCCCTCTCCCTCAGCATCAATCGCCCCTTTCTGTGCACTCCCAAAGCATTTGACACATTGTTATTAGTTAATATATCAGTAATAAGTATGATACGGATTATTTGCATGATCCAATTTTAGTAATAATGGTGATTATGGTAATATAATAATTAAATTATTTAATTAATAAATTAGTGACATATTAGTATTGCACACATTTTCAGAAAGTATTACAATGACTTCTTGATGTATCAGCCTTTACTGATGCCTGAACTCCTTAAAGAAAGACTAGATATGTATAAGTTCTGGGTCTCTGTCTAATCATTCCTTCATTTATTCATTTAATAAATATTTATTGAGAACTTACTATGCACCCAACCATCGTCTCAGTTCAGGGCACGTATCAGTGAGCATGTAGTCAACACTCTCTGCCCTCTTGGAGTTTACAAGAAGCACACAGTTCCTAGCAGGAAGCTTCAAAAGATGTCTTTTTCCAAGAAAGGAGCCAAGAGAGCCTTCCAGCTGTCCACCATTGCTGGGGGGATCGTCTTTGAAAAATTTTGAATCTACACCCAGTATTCTCTTCAGTCTACACAAAGAACTTAAAAAAAAACAAACAAAACAAAACAAAACCTGATGGGCTCAGGGACATCTGGGTGGTGGGGTCAGGTAAGCTTCTGACTCTTGGTTTCAGATGAGGAACTGATCCCATGGTCCTGGGATCAAGCCTGCCTTGGGTTCTGTGCTCCGTGCAGAGTCTGCTTGAGATTCTCTCTCCCTCTGAACCTTCGTGCTTGTGCCCACTCTCTCTCTGTACATACATACATATATATATATTTATAAATATATATATTAAATAAGTAAATCTTTTTTTGTTTTTTTAAAGATTTTATTTATTTATTTGACAGAGAGAAACACAGAGAGAGAGGAAACACAAGCAGGGGGAGTGAGAGAGGGAGAAGCAGGCCTCCCGCCCAATAGGGAGCCCAATGTGGGACTTGATCCCAGGTCTCCGGGATCATGACCTGAACCAAAGGCGGTTGCCTAACCAACTGAGCCACCCAGGCGCCCTAAATAAGTAAACCTTAAAGCAAAACAAAAACTCCTGTTCTTCCCCTGTAAGAAAAGAGGGTCACACTCTCTAAGGCACATGTGGAGTTTGCTTGGTCTGGAGCTAAATTGGGCAGTGGGAGACACTCACACACATTTCTCCTCAGCTGTAAACTGCCCTCTCCCCTAATGAAAAGTCTGTGCCCTCACCTAAGTCTTTAAAACTGAATGCAAAATTGATCAAAGTTCTTTGGATTCTTTTGAGCAGCCATTTTGTGAGCTTGTCTACCCTTTGCGAGGCCTGGAACAAAAGAAGTTTCAGCGTCCATGAATTTAGAGTTTTGACATTCTTTCCCATTTTAGTCTTTAGATCAGGGCATGGACCAGCACACAGATCTCTCTTTTGACGTATATAACTTCATTTTAGAAGCCTCATTGCCATTCTTGGCCACTAGCCTTGTGAAGGGCCCATGAATTTACCTCAGTAAGCTTACCTAAATTCTAAGTCTCCTATTTGAGAGTTTAGGGGCTCACCCCTTCACTCTAGGCTCCTGGATCCTTATGCAATTTCATGAGACCTGGCCCAGAGCTCCGTATTATACTGAGAGAGGCAACCTTTGCTCAGACCTAAAAGCAATGGATGCCAGCTTCTCTCATCCTTACATAGCAAGAGAGATCATCCAAAATACTCTTGTTCCAGATGGGTCTTCTCCAAGTGGGAACAGCATTCTGAATGTCCAGCTATTAAGTAGATGAAATAGCTTTTTCCTTCTTTAAAGTCCACCTCATCATATACCCCCTACAATTCCCAACTAGTATTTTCTCTTTTTTTTTAAGATTTTATTTATTTATTTGACAGGCAGAGAGATCACAAATAGGCAGAGAGGCAGGCAGAGAGAGAAGAGGAAGCAAAGAGCCTGATGTGGGCCTCACTGAGCAAAGAGCCTGATGCGGGCCTCCATCCCAGGACCCTGAGATCATGACCTGAGCCTAAGGCAGAGGCTTAACCCACTGAGCCACCCAGGCACCCTCAACTAGTATTTTCTAAATATGTCTAATGATAATAATCACCTGGAGCACTTTAAGACAAATCCCCAAATCCTCCTGTATTAAGAATATGGCTTACTAAGTTTGCATGGGAACGAACAACCCATACTTTTTAACAAACCCCAAGTGATAATTACCACCATGCCAGTTTGGGAAACACTATTTTAACTAGTCATGTGTTGATTTAAGGTATTGATTCAAAGTTTCTAATGACGATGGAAATGAAAGATGTTTATATAGAGTGCATTTGAGTTTAAAACATTTAATAGTTGATATTCTTGGTCAAGATACTGATTTTGTGTATACACCCAGCTGTGGGATTGTTGGATCATATGATAGTTCTCTTTCTAGTTTCTTGAGGCACCTCCATACTGTTTTACACAGTAGCCTTACAATGCACATTCCCACCAATCATGCACAAGGGTTCCCTTTTCTCTATATCCTCATCAATGTTCATTTTTTTGTCTTTTTAATAACAGCCATTCTTGTAGGCCTGAGCTATATCTCCTTGTGGTTTTAATACACATTTCCCTGATGATTAGTCATGTTGAGTATTTCTTCATATATTGGTTAGGTATTTGTGTGTATTATTTTGAGAAATGTCTATTCAGGTTCTTTGCTTATTTTTAAATCCAGTTATTTGTTTCTCACTATTTTCTTATGTTCTTTTCTTTTTACGATTTTATTTATTTGACAGAGAGAAACAGCTAGAAGGGAAACACAAGCAAGGGGAGTGAGAGAGGGAGAAGCAGACTTCCCGCAGAGCAGGGAGCCCGATGAGGGACTCGATCCCGAGACTCCAGGATCATGACCTGAGCTGAAGGCAGATGCTTAATGACTGAGTCACCCAAGCGCTCCTATTTTCTTATATTCTTGATATTAACCCCTTATTATATGTATGTTTTGCAAATACATCCTTTGATTCTGTACATTATACCATTACTGTGTTGATTGTGTCCTATGTGATGTGGACCATTTTTTAATTGATGCCATCTCCTATGTCTATTGAGGAGAAATTTCATAACATGTTTCCCAAGTCTTCAACTTTTGAAGTAGCGGCGTGATAGAAAGTGCAGGGAATTTATGTTTAGGAAGACTTCAGTTGTTGTATGACTTTAACACCAAACACTGGCCTCCAGGAGTTCATGGTTCAGCGGGAAAGCCGAAAGAAAGCAGCTCTCGCCATAAAATGTGCTAGGTGCTGGAATGAAAGTATGCAATGGTTTTCTGGGGCTCACAGGACGATTTACTAGGCTCGGAAGATGAAGGAAAGCTTCTGGAAAGAGGTAATGTCTCAGTTGATTTACTTCATTTTCTCATTCTGTAAAATGAAAATAAAAGCCTTATTGCACACACTCATTATGTAGATTTAATAAGTTAACCTAGCACTGGCACTTAACAGGTATTAAACAACTTCCCCTTTTTCTTTTGGTTAAAAAAAAATCCTAAAAACTGAGGTACTTTGGTGGCTCAGTCTTTAAATATCTGCCTTTAGCTCAGCAGGAAGCCTGCTTCTCCCCTTCCCACTCCCCCTGCTTGTGTTCCCTCTCTGGCTGTGTTTCTCTCTGTCAAATAAATAAATAAAATCTTTTAAAAAAAAATTCTAAAGACCATCAATGAAAAGGAATACGGAGAAGTTTCTCCAAGTATAATGAGGTATAAAGCAATAATAGCTAATGTACCTCAACCTTCCCTTCTAAATATAAAATGAAATCTCCCCAGGTGTTCCTTTCTCCATTCAGTCTTCATTTAATTGTGCATTATTTCAGGGCAAGAATTGTCTCCTCTATGTTCTGTGCAGTGCCTTGCCCTGTATCCAGTATGCAGTTGGATTGAACTAAGTACATTTTATTGAAATTAAATTGACACATATGCACAGTCTCTATTTTGCAAGTCATGTATAATCATTAGTCCAATCAAGAACCCTGTGTGGAGGTTATATTCCTCCCATTTAATTATCCTTGGTTTATAATCCATGGCCAAGGAAATCCGGAGATTGAAGCCCTCTCGTTGGCCTAATCAGTAGCTAATGGAGATTTAAACGAAGGCTTCCTGATTTCTTTTCCTTTAACAGAGATGCCAGACCATTTTTCCAGTTGATGACTAATTTATTAAGAAAAATTGTTTAAAGGAACTTAACAATTCCTAGTCTCCTCTGACAGACACATATTACACTTCAGAAGTAGACCTTAGATCGCTTTCTATAATAACAATAGATTATTTTAAAATTTGCATACTGAAAAACAAGAATAGATCTTAAAGTTGCAAAAAGGAAAAAGAAACCTTTAGTAAGATAAAGTCTGTTTCGACTGATTTGTTATTTTTAAGCTTTTTGAAGTAGCTAAAAATTTTAGGTAGTTGGGAATTTTTGGTATTGTCTAGGGTTTTATTTGTTATTTTTAACTTTTATTTGGAACCATAGTTGTAAAAGATTCCACTGGGGATAAAGAAACAAACATTTTGAATATTTTTTAATTAAAAGTTGCCAAGTTTGTTATAAAGCAAACACACGATGGATTTGCTGGGACACACAGTAGGCTTGCAGTGCGTTGCGTACGATGATCACTAAACATTAGACCTGATAGAAACCTACAGACTCAGCAAGAAATCACCAGGGTTACCTTGGGATATGTACATCCTGCCAATACAAAGTTCTACCAAAGGCTTAATTGGTTCTGACACATAAGTTTTGGAGATTCCACATCAAAGAACTCCAGCTTTCTAATTTCTCATGAAAAGTAGCCGGATCTGGCAGCACACAAACATTCCATTCGTGCACAAGAATTGTTAACTGCAGCTGAGTGACAGTTACCTTCTTTAGAAGGAGTATGTGATATGGTTTCAAAACACTATCTTCCTTCCCTCATTTACTTTTCCTTGCTGCCCTGATGGCTATCGGAATTTGGAACACCAGCCCTATCCTAACACCGTCGTGTTGCAGAAGATGAAATTTATCCAGGATAAACAGAGATAATTAGTTCTATGGCCCTCATAACGCTGCATAATAAACAACCCAAAAGTTCAGCAGCATGAAACAACGAGCATTTGTTTTGCTCACGTGTCTGCGGATCAGCTGGGCTCAAGAAATGCAGGCTGGATCAGGGTGGTTCGGCTCTGCTCCAAGTGTCACTCATTCCCTTCCACAGCCAGCACAGAAACTGGGCAGCTTCTTCTTATGAAAATGACAGAAATGGAAAGGGGCAGCGGGAACACACAAGCCCTTTTAATGTCCAGAGTCATAACTAGCCAGGCTTCATGTCCATCTCTCTCAAGTGGGCAAAGCAAGTCACACACTGAACTACGTCAGGGGACAGGGGAAGGCAGACTGGCCCTTTAATGGGGAAGACTTCAAAATCCCAGCATGTATGGCGCGGGGACAAGGTTAAATAATGCAAGCCAGCAATCCAAAGGACCACTGAAGAGGTCTCCAATCACACAGTGCACAGCTTCCATTAAACCCGACTTCACTCATTCACCTTTCATTTCTGCCCAGGAGCCTGCTGATTTGAAGACAGCTGGTCTGATCTCACTATAGGACAAGGGAACTGGTGTAGAATCCCAAGGAGAACCTGCCTCCTAACCCACTGTTCTTTGCATTTCACTTGGAAGATGAAGAACTGTGATCTTACCTGAGTGAAATAACACCATCACTCATAGTTTTGCCGATAAAATCTCAGATTTTGAAAGTTATATTAAAGCTTGAAAGACAATAAAGAACCGAACTATAAATCACTCGTTAGGATGAGTTCTAAGTTCTCAAAGCAATCTGTTCCTTAAAAATTCTCAGAGTCTGAGGGCACGTATTACATGGAGCACTGGGTGTGAGGCATGGACAATGAATCTTGGAACACTGAAAAAATTAAATTAAATTTAAAAAAATTCTCAGAGTCTAGTTTCACTTATAAAATAAGACAGAAATATGGCACTAGAGACCCCCATTAGGGAAGCACAAGCATCCAACAAATTAGGCAGCGTTATTTACATTAGGTTGGAAAATCTCAACAGGCTCCCCTTTAGTTTCAGAACTGTATTTTGCCTTGTTTTCTGCTTCTAAGAATTGATACTTTTTAAAAACATTATATTCAGAAAGCCAATAAAACCACAAAATCTCTAATGAATGGAGAAAGGAGAAATAAAGCTTAGTAAATGAACTTTAAAATGGTAATTTAGGTTATCATCTAAAAATTACCATTGGGATTATTTAATTCCTTGCAAAGGAAGCTCCAGTCACACATAGCTCATTTATTTCTGGTCCAAGGATTCCCCAAAGGCCTGCAGAGCTGGGTAAGCAGTAAATCAAAAGCCCCAAGCTGAAGGATTTCCCTGGAGCTCTGTTAACTGAGCCTAGAGCCAACCCCAAATGCCAAGGCCCAGGGTCTTCCTAGCCCCCACATGTATAGTGTTAGCCTTCTAGAGGCACTGTTGTCATCCAGGCGAAATCTACCTTCCACTATGCAAAATGAAGATGTACAAATGGGAATCAGAAACCTCAAAGGTGCCAGCAGTTCAAAGGCTCCAAAACTCCCAGAGTCACTTCCAGTCTAAAAGTCCACAAAACAACTTCCCTCCCCATGGCACAGTGTTCAAGACCTTTCCATCCTTTGACCTAGGACCCCTCCTCCTGAGACTGATGTTATTTCTGTGGAGGAAGGGAGACTGTGGAGGAGAAAAAAACAGGTGGGAGTATTTGTGTCTCTCTCTCCTCCTTTCAAGTCCAGAAAAAAATGATTTTTTTCTCTCTAAAACCTTCCTATCTATAATGCACATATTTTGATGACAGGTTTGCTGGTTGAAGTCTTTCCCATTAGCCAACCAGCTGGTGATGGCTGGATGTCTCCATGGCTCCTGGTCACATCTTCATCTACAATGAGAGCTTTGTGTTTATCATGACTGTCCCCAAAGGGGAGTGAAGTAGAGATACGATGTTTATCTAACAGCTGGATATAAAGAATTCCATAAAGAGCATAGACCTCCGTGGATTTCAACATATACTGCAGGAATGAGAAACAGAATTTACAGATAAAGCACTTTACCATGTGTTTTCATGGATTTAAAATGACTTAAGTCCACAGAAGCACAGCCATGCTGAAAGCTTGCATTTTCATTTTGTGGCCAGGGTTAAGGGAGTTAGCTGTTGAAAGAGATAACATCACTTTCTCAAGGTCACACTTAGGAGCTAGCAGAGCTATTGTCATGGGGGTGGAGCCGTGGGGCATGCGAAGACCTTGGACACACTAAGGCTTCTATGTCCTTGATTGCGGACTACAGTCCTAGCTCTTTTCAATTTTCTTTCTAGTGCCTGTCAGTAACACATAAGAAATACAATCGAAGTTATCCTCCTCACAAAATAGTTGATTTTGCCATTACAAGCCTATAGTGGTGCTTATTTGTGTCTCTGGGATGGTTTTGGAACATATTTTACAGATTTGGGAAAGCATTAATACTGCCAGGCTTCACTTTCCTTCAAGAATTCTTTAGGACAAATCGGCTGGTGCCAAGAAGCATAGAATCCAAGATCAGGATAAGTTTCCAATGTCCTGATCTCGGATAATTCCAGAAGTCATGCCAACGAGTATAAAACCTGCCTTCCTCATCCAACTGTGAGAAAGATAGACAGAGGGAGAGGTTGAGAATGTGTGTGTACAATAGATAGGCTTCAGGAAGGCTTGCACACATGCTTTAGATTTCCACTTCTTCAGCGGCCAGGGTGACCAGGGAAACTGATGACCAAGCTCTCCTGGGCATAACTGCAGTAAAACTTTCACCACGGCCTTTACTGCCTTTTTTTTTTTCTTCTATTAAAGATTAAAATTATGCTTTCTCAGGGAGGGTAATAAAATCTAAAATGTTGTGAACTTGACATACTTTGCCCTAGTTTTTGGTTTGATGGGAAGTCTTTTCTAAAATCTAATAACTGTCTCTATATCTCTTACACTTATTTAGTGTGCTCTATGAACTTCTTTGCACTATTTGGATGCAATAAACAGGCTGATTAATAAGAATGGAAACACATCGTCATAACCATGCTGCTGTGTGATCCCCTCCCTTCCAGCGTGGGCTGGCCAAGTGACTTCCTTCTAACCAACAGAATACAGCAAACATGATGGGATGTCACTTCTATGGTTACCTAACATAAGATAGTGATTTCTAAAACCTGCTTGTAGACTTTCTCCCTTTTTGACTTTGACAACACAAGAAGTCATATTGGAGAGGCACGCGTAGCAAGGAACCAATGACTATGAGGGAATTGGGGCCCTCAGTCCAACATCCTGCAGGAAACTGAACCCTGCCAATAATCATGTGAGTGTAGAAGTAAATATTTCCACAGTACAGCTTTGCAATGAGGTCCCAGTCCTTATAACATCTGGATTGCAGATTTATAAGAGATCCTGAGTCTGAGGAACCCAGCTAAGCTGCGACTGGATGCCCGGCTCACAGAAACTGGAAGATAATAAATGTGTGCTATTTTAATCCAGTAAATTTTGGAGTAATCTGCTAACACAGCAATAACTAACACCTAGCCTTAACTAAAAGGGACATATCAACTATCACTTGAACTATTAAATACTTTATAGTTTTTCTATACTGGAGTTCTCTAACACTCCCAAGAAGAAGAACAAAACTAGTGGAACTGAGTACTAGATGGAAAAATGGAGACACCTGGGCAAAGCAGAAATGTTTCAAAACACTGACAGCAGTAAAAATTGGCACAAAGCTTTGGTTTAAATCATTCTCTGGACATTGAGCTGCACTTGGGCAATGCAATGTGAATTCTAAGACCAACTCCCTACTAATTTGAAGTGATATTAGTGGGTCTCTGATGTAAATTTATCCTGTCAATAATGTAGTTGAAAATTAATCTTGAAAAAAAAAAAGAAAATTAATCCTGACCCTGATACTCCTTGAGAAAAAAAAATAGAAAAAAGAAATTTCCCTCAATCTTATTCAGTCACAACCTAGAAATTCTACTCCTCCTTAAAGTTAAAATAAAAATATAGATAAAAATATCCTATTGGTTAATGACCTATATAAATCAGGATGAATAAACCCAAAAATGTTTGAATTCTTACCTATGGATTCAATAGATGGTGTGCCAGAGCTAGCTCTGGACCAGCTTGTGGGAGAAAATTGTACACACCTATTCTCATCTTTGTGGTTAGTGTCCTCGTGGTAGCTTGAATTTGGCCTTAAAAGGAGGTTATGTGGAAGACACAGAAGAGAGGCAGAAAGGGACTGGATCCTAGATACCTTTGAGTCACGAAGTTACATCAAGCTTAGAACCTGCTTAATATCTGGACGTACGCCCAGTTGCTGAAACAACAATTTTTGTAAATTTGAGTTGGATTTTCTTTTCTTTTCTTTTTTTAAAGGTTTTATTTATTTGACAGAGAGAAACACAGCAAGAGAGGGAACACAAGCAGGGGGAGTGAGAGAAGGAAAAGCAGGCTTCCTCCTGAGCGGGGAGCCTGATGTGAGGCTCCATTCCTGGTCTCTGGGATCATGACCTGAGCCGAAGGCAGTCGCTTAACCAACTGAGCCACCCAGGTGTCCCTTGAGTTGGATTTTCTGTGTCTTAAACTGAATATGTCTCACTAGTACCTATCTGGAAGGAAAAACTGAAGATTCACTCTGCTTCTTGGATAAGTTCCAAACCACTACCTGTTCTGTGCAACCTGCCTTATTAATTGCCTATTCCAGGTTAATAATGTCCTTTAAGTTCATAACTTTGATGAAAAACATTAAGGATACTTATATAATCATGGAATCAGAGTTGTTTCCAAAAAATAGACATATTTTCTTAGTATTGGAAAGTATTTTAACACTGGTTTGGCATGGATATTTTCACATTTTTCTTCATTCATGATATTTCAGTACTCTCAAAGAAATGAGTTAACAAAACACAGGACTAGACAGAAAGAGCCAATCTTTTCCTGTGAGAAGAAAAGCTATAACTTGGCCTTGCCATGGCTTATGGAAGGAATTTATGAAAATGATAGCTGTCAGTCCCATATTTTAAGTGACAGCATAATTAATGTCTTTTGCTGTTAATGTAGCTGGCAAAAAAGCAAACAGACTGTTGATCTGCCTCCAAGGGGAGACAAAGGGAAGACATTTCTTATTAGGGAGTTAAATTAAGCAAGAGAAAATTGTGAAAAATAATTAAGAATATGTTCTGAAATGACAAAATAAAACCTAAATGTTTGGGCTTCTCCCAAAGCTGTAAGTATACACAGGGGAGTAAAGGGATATGTGGAGATAGGTAGGCTGAAAAATGTTCTCCCCTCAAACCCACTCTTTGGCAAAAGATAGCCATGTTCTAATCCCCAGGACCTGTGAATATTACCTTACTATAGCAAATATGTCTTTTCAGGTATGATTACATAAGGGATTTGTGAGATGGGAAGATTATTCTGGGTTATCTGGATGGGCCCTAGATGACATTGCATGTCTTTGTAAGAGCGAGGCAGAAGATTCCAGACAGGGGACAGAAGAAAGTGAAGTGCAAATAAACCAGAGAGAGCTTTGAGGATGCTCCACCACTGGCTCTGACGTTGGATGAGGAGGACAGAAACAAAGTAAAGTAAGAAATGCAGTTCCAGAAATGTGAATAGTCAAGAAAGTGGAGCCCTGCCAAACCATAAGTTCAGCCCAGAGGAACTGACTTTGGACGTCTGTCCTCCTCAAAACTGAAAGAGGGTAAATGTGTGTTGTTTTAGCTAGAACTAGAAACCACATTAAGTTTGTGGCACAACAGCCACAGGAAACCAAGAGATATATAAAAACAAGTTTCCAAATGAGTTTTTTCTAAAGACATTTTGCTACCCCTTGAGATTGACAGCACATTACTTTTCAGGATCTCATCAAGTGACTTGACCTTACCAGAAGAGATCGCTAATCCCCTGGTTGGGCAGAGGAGAAGTAATGAAAGGTTTGCCATATGTCATTCGAAATCCTTGAAAATATTTCTTCATGTGATAGCACTATTTGATTCACTGGATTTACATGGATCAGAAAAGATGATTTCTTCAAAAATATCTTTACATTATATTCATTTTTGATTTTTGGTTCTTGACAATGAGACACATGAACTATGCACGTTAGAGGGTTATTGATGTTTACTCTTTTTTTTAAGATTTATTTATTTGAGAGAGAGAATGCTCACATGAAAGTAAGCAAGTAAGTGGGGGATGGGGAGGCAAAGGGAAAGAATCTCAAGCAGACTTCCCACTGAGTGAGGAGCCTGACACTGGGCTTGGTCTCAAGCCCCTGAGATCATGACCTGAGACAAAATCAAGAGTCACATGCTTAACCAACTGAGCCACCCGTGTACCCCTCTTGATGTTTACTCTTAAGCATACTGATAAATACTGAATCATTCCCTAAACAATTCATTTCATTTTCAAATGTTGTGATACAGCTATCATTCTTAAATGATTGAATTCTGAAAGTTGAGAGTATCTTCCCCCATGACTCTTCTTTTGCAGTTGAATGGTAACTTTGCTTTTTTACTCCAAAGGAGGTGCCAAACTCTGATTTCTGCGTCCCAAGAAACGAAGATACGAGCCACCCCTAACTTCACAAGAGACAAATTCAGTTTCCACTATAACAGTCTTTTAATACTTAACAATTCTCCCTGACAATGCTTACCACAATTACAACCAATAACCAATTAATAATCAATTACATGATGTATTTCTCCCTCAACGAAGATGGGTCCCAGGACAGGAGGATATACCCCCTAGAAGGTGGTGAGATATACTGTATATACCTAGAAGGTAAGTGTATCTCACTTGTCTTTAGCTTCAGTGTCTACCATTTCCTTGCTTATAAGAAATATCTGTTGAATGAATGGATATATTAAATGTCTGATATTGTTTTTATTGTGCTGAGTTATATGACTACTATTTTATAGTAATTATTACATAAATAAGGATGAGAAATTTACATCTTAGAGCATATACCCCACTGAAAATTATGTCAATATTGCTTAATAATACATTTTAAAATATTTAATGTATATTCTGTGAATATTATAAGGAGGATAAAGTCAAATATATTGAGAGTAGATATTAAACACATTATTGGGTACTTGGGTGGCTCAGTTGGTTAAGCATATGCCTTTGGCTCAGGTCATGATCCTGTATCCCAGGATACAGTCCCCCATTGGGCTCCCTACTCGGCAGGGAGCCTGCTTCTCCCTCCCTTCTGCCATTCCCCCAGCACTCTGGCACCCCTTTCAGAGTAAATTAAAATTACTCTAGTTGGAAGTGATTCAGAAAATCAGCCCTGAGGGTGCTAGACTGCTCCCCCAACCTCACCCCCATATCCTTTCCCTCCCACCCATTCCTACCCTGCCACCTTCCATCAACCCGCCACTGCTAGATAATAAGCAGGGTCTATTGATTTATTAAGAGAAAGCACCAAAGGAAATTATTGGCTTGTGCCATGATTTCAATAACGGTTGGAAATAAGATAAGCAGAGAGGAAATTCCAAGCCAAGGAGATGACTTTGAAATAAGCTGCAGAAATGAGAAAAAATCACAAAGTACATTGAATAAGGAATAGGCTTCTGGGACCATACATGAAGCATAAGTTATTGAGATAAGTTCTATCCTATATGAGCTATTTAAATATATATTTCCCTTTCCTGCCCCAAAGAGTATATAAAATACTTTTAACCTTTCAGAGCTGGCCATGAAGAACAGCCCTACTCATGCTACTGAAGGTTGGGGCCAGAATTGCTCTACACTGAAAAACTTGGACTAGAAACAGCATTTTGTGTTGCTGTAATGACATGAGATTTTTGTGGGAGTCCAGTCCTGTGAGGTAACAAGCTCAGTAACCTGCTCACATGCCTCCTCTGAAGCCAGACCACTTCTGCCTCCTTTTCAGTCCTGCCATGTACCTACCTCCTTTGTACTGTGGCTGCCCCTCCCCCACCAGCTCCAGTTCTCACCCTGGCTAAACCATCTTTTCTTCTTTAAATGTTAGAACTGCTCAGTGAAGTCAGTTAGACCTGGAATGTTTTTTTCTTTTCTTTCATTCTTTTCTTCTTTTCTTTTTTTCTTTTCTTCTCCTCCCTTCCTTCCCTCCCCCCTTCCTTCCTTCCTTCCTTCCTTCCTTCCTTCCTTCCTTCCTTCCTTCTTTAAATATTTATTTATTTGCAAGAGAGAGAGAGAGAGAGAGAGCACAGGAGCTGGAGAAGGGGCAGAGGGAGAGGGAGATAAACCCTCAAGCAGACCATGGAGCCCATCATGAGGCTGGATCACAGGACCTGAGATCATGACTTCAGATGAAATCAAAAGCTGCCTAACCAACTGAGCAAACTAGGCACTCCAAGACCTGGACTATTTTTCAACATTGATTCAAATAACTTACCTTAATGATCATAGTACTATTGTGATTTTCTATTGCTTATTGAAAAAGTTTTAATAAACTGTATTTTTCCAGACATTTTTCCCTTTTATATAAATTTTCCAGTTTTTGCCATAAGTTTTTTTTTCTATTAAGTCTTTAATTTCTGTTGGCTCATTAGTAATTTTCTATTTTCTCCATCTTCTAATAATCTACCACAGACTTTTATTACAATCTTGATATTAGTATGTGTTTCTTCTATTTGCTTGATCAATCTCCTCAGAAGTTTATAAAATTTATTTTTTTCTCTTTAAGAAACTATTTTTTTATTTTGTTGAGCTTTTCCATTGTATGTCTGTATTCTGTTTCATTGATTTGTATTGTCATTTTTGTTACTGCCTAACTCTTACTTTCTTTGGGTTTATCTTGCTATTATTTTTCTAATTTCTTATAAAGGGTATTCAGCTTGTTAGTTTTTAATTTTTTAAATTAACATAAGTATCTAAGGATATAAATTTCCTTCAAAGTGTTGATCTAGCCACATCTCCCAAGATGTTATATATCACATAGGTGTTATAGATCACTGTAGTCTATTTTCTAATTTCCACTGTAACTTTTTAATATATAGACATTTACAAGTTTATTACTTAACTCTGAAACATATGGGAACTTTAAAGTTATCTCTTTGCCATTGATTTGTATCATTTTTACAGTATGAAGGGGAATACATGTAGGATTCTTATTCTTTGATTTAATTTGTGTATTCCCTCTTGTCCAAGTATCTGCTAATTTATATATATATAAATATATATATATTCCATATGTGTTTTTAAAACTGTACAAATACAATTTATCAAAATTCACAGGAAACAACAAAAGCAGTTAGAAGGCAATGTATAGCATTGGATGCACATATTAGAAAAGAAGGAAGATCTAAAATCAGTAATCTAAGCTTTCACCTTTAGAAAGTAGAAAATGAAGAGGAAATTAAATCCAAAGTAACAGAAGAAAAGTAATAATAATTAGACAAACAGAAACTGTGAAATTGAAAACAGAAAATCAGTAGAGAAAATCAATGAAATCAAAAGCAGTTTCTTTGCAATGATCAACAAAATTGATAAGCCTCTAACCAGGCTAGCCAAGAAAAAAAGGAAGACACAAATTACTAATATCAGAAATAGAGGAAGAGATGTTACTACAGAGCAAACAGTCTTTAAAAAAAGAGTAAAAGATTATTATGAAAAATTCTTTGATGACAAATTTGAAAACCTAGATGAAATGGACCAATTTCTTGAAAGATACAATCTGCCAAAACTCACACAAGAAACAGACAACATAGGGTGCCTGGGTGGCTCAGTGGGTTAAAGCCTCTGCCTTTGGCTCAGGTCATGGTCTCGGGGTCCTGGGATCGAGCCCCATGTTGGGCTCCCTACTCAGCAGGGAGCCTGCTTCCTCCTCTCTCTGCCTGCTTCTCTGCCCTATGGGTGATTTCTCTCTCTGTCAAATAAATAGAAAAGAAAGAAAAGAAACAGACAACATGAATAGGCCTTGTATAAATAAATTCAATAATCAAAAACCTTCCAGAACAGAAAGCTTAGATGATCTAACTGGTGAACTCTACAGAACACTTAAGAAAGAAATCTAGCTAATTCTCTACAGTTTTTTTCAGAAGGGATATATCAGTATTCATTCTACAAGGTCAGCATTACCTTAATACCAAAATCCGGCAAAGACATTATAAGAAAACTCAGACCAATATCTATCAAGAACATAGATGTAAAAGTCTTCAACAAAATATTAGCAACTATACGGGGAAAAGGAAAAACTATGGAGACAATAAAAGGTCACTGGTTACCAGGGATTAATGGAGAGGAAGGGATAAATAGCAGAGCACAGAGGATGTTTAGGGCAGCAAAACTATTCTGTGATAGTATACTGGTGGATACATGTCATTGTACATTTGTCAAAACCCATACAACACCAAGTGTGAACCCTAATGGCAATGGTCTTGAGTAATAACTATGTGTTAATGGTGGCTCATTGACTGTATCAAACACATTATTGTAGTGCAGGATACTGAACGACGGGAGAAGCTGTGAGCTGGTGGGGACAGAAGATATACAGCATCTCTCCATACTTCTCATTCAATTTTTCTGTGAACCTAAAACTGCTTTAAAAATTAAGTCGAGGGGCCCCTAGGTGGTCAGTCCATTAAGCATCTGACTCTTGATTTCGGCTCCGGTCAGGATCTCAGGGTGGTGAGATCGAGCCAGCTCAAGTCTCAGCACGGAGTCTGCTTGAGATTCACTCTTTCTCTCCCTCTGCTCCTCCCTGCCATTTGTGTCATAAATAAATAGATAAATAAATAAAATCTTAAAAAATAAAAATAAAGTCTATAAAAAAGAACGTATATTTTGATCACTTCAAGTATGTAGGTCTTTTGTTAATTATGTTGTTAAAACTATATCCTCATTGACTTTTTGTCTACATATTACAAATAACACACACACTCACAATCACATAGTCTAACTTGATTTTCTGGTTATCCTCACTCTCAATTTACATCCCACCATCACTGGAAGAAGAGGTTTGTGCGGTGACACTTTCTTCAAATTTTATTCTATTCCCCTTTTCCTTCAAACAAAACTATTCATCCTATCAAATTCCTACTAAGTCTTCAAGACCTTCCTTTAGGGTGACTTTTCCTAGACTGCTTTCCTGAGGGCCTAGCAGAGATAGTGACTTCCTCTATTTGGATTATTATATGTGCTTGCATCTTATTATTTATCTCCTCAAGGGCAGAGATTTTCTACAACAAGCACCAAAAATGTTTACTTTAAATAATAGATACTAAACAAATGTTGGTAGCATATATGGATGATAAAATTCATTTTGCAGAATTATAATGGGAAAATGAGGCATTTTGCCTATCTCATACCTAAATCCTTTCTCCTCTTGATACTGATCTCAGATTTTTCTGTTTTCTGTCACTTGTATTTCTCCTACTTAAATATGAAATTATATCATTTCTAACTTGAGTAACTAGTAGTAGTTCTTGCTTCCTGCTCAGGTCAGTAATAAAAACCCATGAGAGAGGGGCCACAGGGCAAAGTGCCGCAGTGCCTCAGCAGACACGTGAGGCAGGCTCAGATGTTCCAGCTTCAACAGAACTCCTAGCTGAATACAGCCACATGAGTGTTCCCAGTCAACCATGCAAAGGCAGAAGATACTAACCAACTCCAGAATCATGATAAATAATAAATCCTTGTGTTTTCATTCCACAGCTGTAGCAATAGATATGGGAAATACCACTGTGTCACTCTATGTGTTTGAAGCCAAGAAAAATGTCATAAAAAATGTAGCATTGGGAAGGGCAAGGGGAGTCCCCAACTCAGGGGCCCCTCTTGGACTTTCAAGTCCAAGGATATGGGTACACCTCAAAATTGTGACCACATGCCAGGAAGCTTTGGAGGCTGTTATCACAACTGCCCCTGAAACCTCCAAGCTGATGACTGGCCCTGGACCCTGGAGTCTGGCCTCGCTGACTGCCTCTGCCCACTCACATTCCCACCATCTTGCTTTCCAGTCACCACAACATCTGGAAAATGGCCAGCAATGTTGCCACTACCTCCAAATTTCACACTAGTGTATCTAATTGTACGCCTTGTGTCATCTCCAGGATCCTGAACTCAAGGGAGTCCTAAAAAATGTAGGTTTTAAGGAGGACTGGGTGGCTCAGTAAGTTAAGCATCTGCCTTCAGCTCAGGTCATGATCTCGGGGTCCTGTTGGGGTCCTGGGATAGAGTCCTACATCAGGCTCCCCACTCAGCAGGGAGTCTGCTTGTCCCTCTCCCTCTGCCCCTTCCCACTCACCACTCATGTGCACACTCTCTCAAATAAAGAAATAAAATCTCTTTTAAAAATGTAAGTTTTAGGGGTGCCTGGGTGGCTCAGTGGTTAAGCCACTGTCTTCAGCTCAGGTCATGATCCCAGAGCCCCGGATCGAGCCCTGCCTGCTTGGCGGGAAGCCTGTTTCTCCCTCTCTCACTCCTGCTGCTTGTGTCCCTTCTCTGGCTGTTTTTCTCTCTGTCAAATAAATAAAAATATTTTTAAAAAATACATATATATATATAGGTTTTAGCTTTTCAACCTCCGAAGCCAGCAGAGAAGTATAATGGATGACGAAAGAAGTCTTAGTATCTATGGCTACAGTCCTCTGACCTGAATTTAATCAGTATGATGCATAGGAATGACATAGGATTGGGAGCCTGATAAATAGGATTTCCTATCCTAGTAGGTATCTGCCCTTGGTCAAACTACTTAACCTGTCTGAACCTCAGTGTCCCCAACCATAAAAATGGAAACACTCACAAGTGATTCAGAGGGTTTTTAAAGAACTCACCATAGCTTTCACAAAGTTCCTGGTAAGATGCCTGGCACGTTATAGGTACTCTATGACTGATACAAGTTATTAATGGAGAAAGAACAAGTGAACAAAAACTACAGGATGCAGGGAATATTATTTAATCTTGCAGAAGAGACAGGTAACAGTTGTGAAAGGAGAAAAGACCTCCTTAGGAAGGTGTTCTGATATGAATCTTGAAACATGCACAGAGCCAGCCAAAAAATGGGGGAAAGGTAATTCTAGATATTGATATTTTTTCTCTGGTCCTACTGCTGACAAAAACCAACCTTAGTGCTTCGGAGCCAAAATATAACTTGAAGATAGTTTGGGATAAAGAGGGGAAAAGAAAGAGCTTTATTGCTTTGGCTTGACAGAAGAAGCTGCAGCAGGACATGGTTTTCAAAGACTGAAAGCCTCCCAGAGGAAGGGGCTGGAGGCTGGGGATTGTAGGGAAATACAAGATCTAGCCGGTTCTGACAGGAACTGACAGCCTCCTTTATCATGTTTGTAGGGTGGTACCAGATTCTCAAAAAAAAAAAAAAAAAAAAAAATGCTAAGAAAGGAGGAGAAAAGTTTTGCAGAAGAAAGGAAAAATGTTGCATAGTTTAAAATTGAGATTCGCTGAAGCCTAAGTGCAGCCATTTTGAGTTTTGTCCAACTTTAAGCTTTTAGGTGATTTCACCACCCATGACCCTATAGGTAGGGCCAGGACTCTAGTGGTTCTATAAATCTAGAACAGTTTGTCAGAAAGATATTTAATTTAATGTCACTAGCCTCTGACTTTTCTTCCTTTTGTCTTCCTTCAACATGATACACTGGAAGAGAGATTGAACTAGCAGTATATCTGGGTTGCATTCTTAGCTTTGCCACCAAGTAGATTTCACCAATTACCTGATCTTAGACACATCATTCAGTTTCTGGGGGTCCACTTCCCCTTCTGTAAACAACAGGGCTAACTAAACAACAACAAAATACCAAAACAAACAAACTCGACTTAGATCATTCCTGTGACCATTTCCAGCTTTGGTAATCGCTGAAATGACTCAATCCACTTAGATCCAAGCATGGCCCACCAGCTCTTACCAGTTGACTTATCATCTATACATCAGACGCTCTACCCCAGTGCAGAATGGAAATCCAACAAGAGAATACATATTCAACAACTGAAATATAATCTATTAGGGAGATTTACGTACTAACCAGGAGGTTTGGCCTTCACAGATATACTTCGAACTGATGAACATTGGTCAGAGAAATCTTGGAACCAGGGAAAGCAGAAAAGGGTAGTAAAAACCTAGGGCCTTTATGGAATATTTTATTGAGCTTTAAGAATCATCCTCATATGCTTTCAAGTAGTTCCCATCTAAGCATTTCTTTAACAGAAGACAGGCTACGTGTCGGGTCAGAAAGGCCTCTTGTTAATGTGAGCTTGGAGCTTGGTGCTCGTGATAATGCCAGTTGTACTCTTGAAAAATATACAAAAAGTACTTTGATCATATTAGGATTTTTTAGACTAGTTACATAATAACTCTCCTGTTGTTTTTAATATTTCTATAAAAACAGCAATTTTATTTCTTTTTGCCCCACTAGCAAATAAACAAATAAGGAAAAAGGGGACAATATTCATTATTATCTTACAACAGCAATGTAGTTTAAAGCCTACACATGAGAAATTGCTAGAAGATAAAGCTATGAAAAATCCTACTCTAGCCTCATATTAATGAATTTTTTTTTCAGTATTAACAAATTCTAATGATCACTCTGGGAAGAACAAAAGCCCACTAGCTTTCATTTGAATAGACAAGTCTACTGTAAACACCAGACAATCTACCATTTTTGTTTCGGGCTTCAGAAACTCCTGTACAGTTTGTAATGCGTTCCTCTCTCTGCCTTATCCCTTTTCAAAAAGGGAGTTCTGTGCAATGCTATTATATTTCTTTTTCACTTCTTTTTACAACAGCAAGAGCAGAGGCGAACAGAACGTATGCACAGGAAATGGTTAGTGCAGAAGCAAGCTCACACCAAAACCACAGGCCTGAGAAAGGGCTGGGACTACAAAAGATATATTTTTCTCAACAGAAAAATTTCCTGAAAATAAAATTGTTTCTTTTTATCAATGAGATCTGTCAAAAACATTTTTCTCCAACTATCTTCCGGCCATTTAATCAGAGTACGGAATTAATGCTTTGAAAAGCTATATGCATAGATTTGAGTATGAATATGCTTCTTTTGATGTTCACTATTAGGAAAAACACACATTTTCTATCTCTTTTGGAAAAGAAACAATCGCTTGATATTTGTTAAGTAAATATGTGGTCTGCCATTCTGTTCACCTGATGAAGGAAGTGGCCATGAGTTCTGATTATTGTTAGCAAGGTGCAGCAGTAAAAACAACAAACTCTATAGACAGACATATTTTAGGAAGAATTCTCCACAGTTATATAATTTGCCTAATGGATTTTTTTAATTATATAATTTGCCAGAATGAAGATTTAAGTTTTTATGTATTAAAATACTACTATTGTTTCTTCTCTAATATCTGGGGTTCCTATATTAAGTGGATATCACTTTCTCAAGGAAAAAATTACCAGTAAAACTTAAGCAAACTAATAAAACTAAAAACCAGTTCCTGGAAGAGAATAATACAACAGATCATCCCCCTTGAGAACCCAATTAAGGAAAAAAAAAAAAAGAAAAAGGAAGAAGTAAAAAAAAATCCCAGATTAAGAATAAGAAAAACCTTTAGATAAAAAGGAACAAATTAAATGTCAGTAAGAAAAAACAAAACCTGTGGAACCCTGGGTCTCTTTAACCAAAGCCACTACCAAATGGGGGGAAGGGAAGAGCTTTAAATTAAAAGCTTAAGAGACATGACAACCAAAACAATGTGTCTTCAATGATTCAATTCTGGATTAATGAATCAGTTATCAATAAAAGGTATTTGGGGAAACAGTTGGAGAAATTTGAATTAATTGGGTGATAAAAGTTATTAAAAGGGTTTTGTTAACTAAGTTCAGTATGTTAAATAATACTGCAGTTGTGTAAAAGAATGTCCTTAATTCTTAGAGATAAATGCTGAATTATTTAGAATTGAAGGGTCATGACTTGTCTGATTTGAAATGATTAAATATAGCTATGTGTTATATGGGTGTCCACTCTATTCTTTTTGATACTTTTAAGGAATATTTAAAAATTTTTTTATAATAAAAAGATAAATAAATCGATGCTATACACAATGCTAAGGGAAACGTTTCTAAAAACTGGGAGAAATGGGTGATATTCTCCATAAAATATAAATTATGAAGATTTAAAAGAAGATGCGTAGATCTTGAGTAGGCCAATTACAGTAGAAAGGATTTGAAAGTGATTATAGATCTCCCATTAAAAAATGCTCCAGGACCAGATGGTTCCACAGCTGGATTCTATTTCAACCTTTGGAGAAAAATGATGCCAATGTTATTTAAATTATTAAAGACCATGGAAAGGGACAGAAATTGCACCAATTCACTTAAGGAAGCTAGCAAATCTTCCTGGCAACATGTAATAAAATTCATTCCAAAAAAGAAAAAGTGGCCAGTTTCACTCATGCATATTTCACTCATGCAAAACATTTCTCAATGAAATGTTAGATTTTTTATGCTGCTCTCTTTTTTTTAAATGTTAAAGGTTTTATTTATTTGACAGAGAGAAACACAGCTAGAGAGGGAACACAAGCAGGAGGAGTGAGGGAAAAGCAGGCTTCCCGCCAACCAGAGAGCCTGATGTGGGGCTCCATCCCAGGACTCTGAGTACTGGGTTTAATTATGCATGTAAAAAATTGAAAAGTTCCCATTCTATATTTACTAACCATTTCCTTCTTCTCATAGCAAACTAAAATCTTCATCTAAATAATTTTTGCAGACAGAGAAATAAAGGTCTCGGGACATTAATTCCCTAAGGCTAGACTACAAATTAAAGCCAAAGCGGAAAGGAGAATCCAGACACTGGTTTCTGGTTGAAACTGATCTTTTCTTTCAACTGTGTGACTCTCTTTGACATATGTGCCCCCAGACCAAGGATTCCAATGGATTAATAGTGCTAGAATACTGTACTGCATGTGAATTGTGGGCAAAATACACAGCCTGGCAGAGAGCTTCACATTCACATTCAAATCATTAGCTCCAGTGTAATTGTATCCCAAGGAGTGATCTGTCTTGTAAACACAGTAGCAAATCCATATCAAATTTAATACCGTTGCCCATAAATAGCATGGAGGCACTCAGCTTTGTCAAATGCTCTGCCAAGGACTAATGGAGCCCCACATATGTCACACCTTTCAAATCATATTTTCCTTATTGCTTTATAATATTCCCCTGGCAAGGTGAAAAAAATTATACCTTACGAAGTAATGTCCAACCAAAAAGCCACTCTATATAAATTCAATTGTTTCATTTTCTCTTAATATTAAAGAAGAAAGGTTTACAGCAAAGTATCTTCTGTCTTGCTGAATAAGAGAAGTTGCATCCTTTTAAGAGTCAAATTCAATTATTTTAATTTTCCCACCCCAGTTATAGTAACTACAGTGTCAGAGCAAGTCACCTGCTTCTTTGGACTTCTTTTCTTATTATAAAAAAGTAGGATAAATATACTTTTCCCTTAATAGGGAATCATGAAAGAAACCTTGATACTGTATCAGAAAATCATTTTAATTCAAACATTTGTATTCTTATGCCTTTGTCCTTTTATTAATAGCAAAATACTCCTTCTAATTTCCATGTTACTAAATATTATCTCAATTTTCTCTTTGCACAGTGGAGGCAATATTACCTGCACATACCTGCTTTTGAGGATGAATGACTTGAGAATCAAATGATATTATGAGTGTACTTTATAAATTGTGTGAATTAAACAAACCTGAAATAACGAGGCTTCTGGATATGCTGATGTCCAGGCTGATCCCCAGGATACACTGGATTTGGTTTCACTTTGGAAAGGAGGCTTAATGCCATGGAATTAGTGCAAGGAATTTTTTTTTTTCTATGATCAGTGAGTATCTAAGACTTGAACTGACACCCAAGTCTTCAGACTCCTAAATGAATCACTAAATTTTCACACCATTACACCACTAGGTATTTTGGAAAAAATAGTAGTTTTCACATTTATACTTATTTGGTTATGAAAATTTTCCTTTCTTTACTCATAATACTAGTTTAATAGCCTTGGGCAAAATCATAGAGAGGATGACAGGTGAGAGTTATGGATAAGTTCATTTTAGAGAATCAAGGGAAAGAAGGAAGGAAGGAAGGAAGGGAGAAAGGAAGGAAGGAAGGAAAGAAGGGAGGAAGGAAGGAAAGAAGGGAGGGAGGGAGGCAGAAGGAAAAAGGAGGAAGGGAGGGGGAGGAAAGACGAAAAGGAGGAAGGGACAGAGGAAGAAGAAAAAAAAATCCATGTTGTTTTGGCCATTTTTCTTTCAATATTAGAGACATACAAATATAAAACAAAAAATGAGAATGCAGGTCCTATCTGATAGTATCTATCTCTAAAATCTTATGCCCTGCCCACTAATGTTTTATAAGTCAATTTCTCTATTCAAATTAAGCCATTTGGAGGGACAGACCATGCATTTTAGATTTAGGTTCCCATGGTTTGGGGTGAGATCCTGTCCATAGTTAATAATCCATAAATGTCTGTTGAACAGGTTTATTTCCTTCTGATTGAATGGCTTGGTCCATGTCAACCCAAATAAAGAGAAGAATGAGAACTTGATAATACTTGATTGCAGGCCACATATTCTAAATACTAGAAAATAGAGAATGTAAAAAGCTTAAAGTCAAGGTCATGGAACAAAATTTGCTGCCACTGTTCCTAAAATGCCTCTTCTGTGAACTTTGGGAGCTTCCTTAGTGATCCACCTAGAATTATAGACAATGAGGTGTACGATCAGCAGGGTGAACAACCCCATTTTACAATATCTTAAAATGCAAGGAGCACATGGGGGGCTCAGGTGGTTAAGCATCTGACTCTTGACTTCAGCTCAGGTCATGACCTCAGGGTCCTGGAATCAAGACTCATGTCAGGCTGCAGGCTCAGCTGGGAGTCAGCTTGAGGGTTCTTTCTCTCTCTCTCTTTCTCTCCCTCTGTCCCTTCCCCCTTCTCTCTCTCCCTAAAATAAATAAATCTTTAAAAAACAGAAAAAAATCTATTCCAATGCAAATGAAATAATATATTGTGAAACTGTATTCCAAGCTGCATCACACTATGTTATTATTGGATATTATTACTGGACATTTTTACATAATGGTTGATGAATATTATAATATACGGATTATATTATTATTCATGAAATTTCAGAGTCATTGATTTGGGTGAAGACATTGTCTTCAGAATGCCTGGATGTCCATGATCTTGCCTGTACAATGGCATTCTGCCCACTGCAGAGGTTCTTATAAGAATTGAATGTACTCATGTATGACTAAATGTATTAAATGTATCAAATTGTGTGAAAGATTTAAAAATTCACAACTGCTCTACAACTCTAGTAACAAAGTCTCTGTGTTAGGTACTTTTTAAGAAATTTGAACTGACCTCCATGAGCCTTGCCACACAGGTACTCACCGTTATTCCTACTTTTCAAATAGGGAAACTGGGGTTTAGAGAGTTTCTGTAACCTGCTGAAGGAAGAAGTAAAATTGGGATTTGAATCCAGGCAGTTGGAGTCCACAATATGGGCTTGTAACCACTATTCTCAATATTAGACCACTGAAGAGTCACTTGTTTCATTAACTGACTGTTCACTGAATCTCTTACAATGAAATGATGCAGGCATAGAAGGCAGGATGCAGCCAAGGGAGGTGACTGAAATAAAGTGGGAGTGGGGAAGATGAAGTCCAAGCAGAAATGTGAGCCAAGAAACCTAACAGACTTCACATTTTTTTTAATTTTGAATTTTTATTGGCTCTGTAGCTATGACCATTTTCTCAGTCCTAATTTAATTTCTTTATAACATATTATTCTGTTTGTTTGTTTGTAAGTTATTGAATGCATGACACAAAATTCAATAAGCACACAGGGTGTATAGTATAATATGTTATAATGAATGTACACACTTCTATCTCCCAGCCATCAAGTTCCCTTTCCCAGAAGTTACAACGGTAATCTACTCCTTGTGCAATCTCCACCACAATAATTTTGGAACATTTTCATCATCCCCAAAAGAAACCTTGTGCCCATTTGCCATCACTCCTCATTTTTTTCCAAGCCAGGTAGCCTTAGGCAACCACAAATCTACTTTTCTATTTCTAGATTTGCCTATTCTGGATGTTTAAAAAAAAAGAAAGAAAGAAGAAAGAAGAAAGAAAGAAAGAAAGAAAGAAAGAAAGAAAGAAAGAAAGAAAGAAAGAAAGGTATCTTAAATATGTGGTCCTTTGTGGCTAGCTTCTTTCCCTTCAAGGTTCATCCAGGCTGTACCATATAACAATACTTCATTTTTTTAAGGTCAAAAAGTATCCCATTGATGGGCACACCGCATTTTATTTATCCATTCATCAGTTGATGGATATTTGGCTTGTCTTTACTCTCTAGCTGTCAGGAATAATGCTGCTATGAACATTGCTGTACATACAACTCTTTGCATGAATAGATATTTTCATTTCTCTGGGAGTGGAATCACTGTGTCATATGGTTACTCCATGCTTAACGTTTTGAGGAACTGCCGAACTGTTTTCCAAAGCAGCTGGGCCACCGTACATTCCTACCACCCATGTACTAGGGTTCCAGTTTCTCCTGTCTCCCAACACTTTTCTCCCTATGTTTTTCATTATGGCCATCTTTGTGGTTGTGGCATCTTACTATGATTTAAGATTTCCATCTCCCCAGTGACTAATGCTGTTGAGTACTGGCCATTTGCATATTTACTTTGCAGAAATGTATGTTTATATCCTTTCCCCACCTTCCCAGTAGGTGATTTGTCTTTTCCTTGTTGTGTTACATTGACTCTTTCCCCACCTCTTCTTATCCATAGACTTCCCCTTATCAACATTTGCCACCTGAGCAGTATGCCTGTTACAAATGACAAATCTACAACGACACATCAAAATCATCTCAAATCTATAGTTTACATTAGGGTCTTCATGGTGTTTCCATAGATTTACCTGTACAAAACATCTTAGCCAAATCTCTCCAGGGAACTGAGAGATAGGTCACCAGCAGAGAGTCAGAGAGTTCCAAATGAGCAGATCTGAAGTCCTGTTTCTGCAGCAAAGAATGTGTGTGTCCATAATGTAGCCAGGGGGAGATGTTCAGCTCTCTGTTTTAGAATAACTACATGACTGTCAAGGGCTGAGGAATGTCCCAGTGAGCACTGTTATTGACATATTCTGAGTTTAAAGGCCACTTATAGCTATCTTCTTTCTAGTATGACCCTTGGAATGGACATCATACAGGGTATGGATAGAGCAAATAGACCCTTGTTCCTCAACTTCATCAAATCTCACACCCATGCTTCTGGGTAACGCTTTGAAGCTGGAGAAAGTAAAATTCGTAGTAATAAAGTACAAGTGATTTTCTGGTGCTTGATATGGTTGTAGTTGAAGAATGGGTCATGTGGGTTGTTACCCAGTGTTTCGAATCAGTTCAGTGAGTTATTGTATGTAGGATACATTCTAGGGTATTTTTGATTACTATGGCCTTCCTTTCCAGCACAGCTTTCTCTCCTTCTTTCTGTCTTCCCAGGCCTCCAGCACTCTGAGCTCTGGGATGGCACCAGCCCATTGAGGGCCTTGGGAAAGTTAGCCCTAAATCAGTATTCATTGTCTACCATGTGCCAGGCAGTGCTCTGAAATCAGGGACAAAGACTAGATATCTCTCCTTGGAAAAGTCAAGTTTATTTAAAAATGCTTGACATATTACCTCTCTAGAGAGAAGATACATTAAAGGGAATCAACACAGAGCACCCGTGTCAGAGGAGGGCATGGTTTAAGGAGTTGCTCCCACAGAGATCTTCATTTGTCACCAGAGGCAACCACCTGCTCGGCTGACCCTTAAAGGTGACCTTGTCCCCATATTCCCTAGCAATGTGAAAACATATAAGACCAGAACTTTGTTATAAAGGGTATCATAGAACCAACTGATACTTCAGATGGCTCTTCCCAAATCTGACAAAGCCTCTGCCCATTTTGATTTCTAGAATGTGCTGAAATGATGCCCAATCAGTACCTCTGATTAACTGGATCCCAGAGAGCAGAGAGCTGACTCAAGCACATTTATCAGCTGCTCAAGAAGTTTTTATACCCGAGGGCAACCCTGGGTTAAAACTATATATTGGCTTTGGAAAAAAGGTCACAGTCATAGATCTATAAAAAGCAGTTAAGAAAAATCTAGACTACTTAGGAGTAACTGTCCTGGATCTCTCCAGATTAGTATCGAGGGGGGCCAAACTCTCTTCTCCCCAGCCAACTCCAAACTGAGTTGAAGAACCACCCTGGGTGTGACTCAGGAGAATCCTTAGTAGATTTTAATCAGCTGGCTGGAGACAATGTGCAGGAGAAAAACAACACAAGTTTAAGTCCTCCAGTAACTAACTCCCCCTACCTGGTAAACCCACAAGTCAGATATAGCCCCCTCACTCTATCAAATACACCCAAGCCTCTTATACCACTTCATCCTGGTTTACTATTCTTCAGCTTTTATTATGCGAAATGTCCTTCTTCACATATTTGAATTCGTTTGTTTAATTTGAATTCGTTTGGTAATTTGCTGCTTCTCACCCCTAGCCCCCACCCCCCCACCCCCCGCAAACATACCAGCCCTACACAGCCTTAAGACAGGCCTGGTAGGTTCCCCTTCATATCCCCGGATTTCCAGAACAATGCAAATTGGTACATGGTGGGCGCTTAATGAATGAATACCAGTTGAAAGCACGTAGGACTTTGGAAGCCTTAGAAGTCCTCTAAAGGCTGGCTCTGGCCATGCAGGAGAGATCCCGGGCACCAGACCAATAATTAGCTTCTGATCTCTTCTTAAGGATGGAAAGACGGACTAAGCTGCACCCGTGCCCATTCGCCAGCCTCGGAAGGTAGGGGGCTAAACCGGCAAAAGCGGCCAGAGCGCCAGCCCTGCGAGAACCCTCCAAATGGGGGCGAGAGGCGTGGGCAGGCCCCGCCCGGAGCCCCGAGGCTGCCGCCCCGAGCCCTCCCCCGCGGCCTGCCGGTCCCCGGGGTGGACGGGGACAGCCCCGGCCGGCCAGCTGGAGCCGCCCCACGCGAGCCCCACTGCCTCCGCTGCCGAGACGCCGCCGCCGCGCGCCGGGGCCACTCGCCGAGTGGGCTGTGTGCGCCGGAGGAGCGCAGAGTTTGCAAAGTCGTCGCGAAGCTTCGGTGGAGGGAAGGGGGTGGGGAAGTGGGGGTGCTAGAGAGAAAAACCCGCCTCTTGCGAGTAGAGCGAGGAAGAGGGGAGGAGAGGCTCCGAGTTCCGCTTCCTGAACGGCGGGTTGGTAGAGAAGGTTGGCGCGGGGAAGGCCGGCGGGACGCGCGCTCCGGGTCCCCGCGCGAGCGGCGCGGAAGGCGATGGCCAGCGAGCGGACCCGCAGGTTCACCCGGAGCCTGCTGAGACCCGGGCAGGCGGCCGAGCTCCGGCACAGCGCCGCGTCCGCCGCCGCGGTGGCCGTCAGCAGCCGACAGCAGCAGCGGGTGAGTGTGGCGCGTTCTCCGCGCCTTCCCGCGCGCCCGGGGCGCCCCGGGGCCCCGAGCCCGGCCTCCCGGAGCGCCGAGCACGGCCCTCCCGCCCCTTTCCGCGTCCCATCCGCGAGGCAGCGCCACCGAGGCTTCCCGGCCAGGGGCGCGCGGGGGGACCGGGGACACTCTGAAGCGCAGAGCGTGGGAGACGATGTGTGTGGGTTTGGGGGCTGCGGAGGTGGCAGGAATGCCTCGCGAGTCACATCGAGGCTAGGTCGTGGGGTGCCCGTGACCCGAAGGGTTGGGGGGTCTACGGGAGGGAACTCCGCGGTCCTCAAGTCTGCGCGTCTCCCTCACCACTGGCGCCTGGTGCGCAGCGAGGAAAGGATGTGACTCTGAGGTTCTAGCTCCGGGCTGAAGATGGGAGCCCCGCGTTAACGCTATCGCGGAAATGTCCTTCGCGTCACCCTCCGTCCAAGCGACAAAAAGCCACAAACTGTGCTCCTCCTGAAAGGGCCCAGAGAACTGTCTGGAGGAGACGTGGGTCATTAAGTATCCAGTGGTTTCTGGGTTTTTCTAAGATGTTCACGGGGTTCTCCCGCCAAGATCGCTTTACTTCCTCGTTGTAATGCCTTCTAAGTTCTGGGTGATTTCCGCGGGAAATCCCTGGGGCAGTAGCCAGCCATTCCGTCTGATGCCCAAATCATCTCCCTGTGGCTCCAGATGCTCATAAGTTCCAGTAGGTGTCACACTCCGGGGTGGAAGTGTCCGGAGGAAAAAAAAAGAATAAATATCAACTCTGATGGGAACAGGGAGCAAGTGGGAAGAGCGCTACAGTCAGACATGGTCTCAACAGCCCACTCTTGGCCTGCGTCTGTTGGACCGGAATCCCACGCTGTGGGTTTCATTTTCCTTATTGCCAGGAAATATCATTAGGAATTAAACGGCTTCTTTTAAGAGTGTCAAAGAAAGTGTTATTCTTGCCAGTCACCCATGAAGAGAGAGCCAAGAGCTGCCCTGAGCCAGTTCCCACAGCCAGGACCTTTCTCTAAAGCCAGAGGTCGGAAAGTTGAACAGAACGGAAGCTAATTGCCTGGCAGAGGGAAGAAGCATCAAATGCCCAAAAGGGTGAGGGTGATTGGAGTGTGGCCAGGGTTGGTGGCCAGGGTGCCTTCTCTTTTATTACCACTGGCTGCACTCCGCAGTTACCCAGAGATGATTTCAACTGTCCCGTGGTTGGGACATCAGCATGCACAATTTCAGGGCAGGAAGGATAAATTGTCAGAAAGGACATTTGGGAGGAGGGGAAAAGTTTCAATTGGAGTAAAAGTAAAGGTAATAAGATCTTCAAACATACACAGAAAATAATTTTTACTTTGGAATGTTCAGTCAGTGGGGTTTGCAGATTTGTTATTCTCTGCCGTTTTCTTCACAGTAACTTTATTTTGCAGTCGATTCGTGTTGTTGAATCTCTGGACCAATCTGTTGGAGAAGTACAGGGAAATAAGTAGCATGCATTTGGAATAATCAGCTCTAAATGTTTTTGATTTTCATTTTGTTTTTAAGGGGGTGCTCCTGAGGTTTGTAGAGCTAGAATTTCTGTGGAGATTTGGATTCTAGATACCTGCCAATTACTTCCTCCAAATTTATGTCGGGCTTGAGATCCTAGGGTATCTTGTCAAAATGAATAAGCTCAGTGTCTTAAAAAGAGCCAGGGAGGGGGCTACTCACTGGCAAAGGTGACCCTGCCTCCCTCCCCTCACTTCAGCACCTTGGCCAACACTCCTGAATTAGCTTTTGCCAAGACATTTCACTGGATCTTACACATCTAGTCAGGCAGTTTGGGCAGCGATTTTGGCAGCAAGAAGACACATGCTTTGAATTTCATTCTATCAGGTAACTCTGAAAGGGAAACAGGAAGGTGATGAGTTTTCTCAGTTGGCACCCACACTCAGTAGGATTCCGTGGGACAGAGCATCCCTTTTGAACCTAAAATCTTCTAATTGGAACTATGTGTAGAGACTAATCCTGGCTTATGTGATCCAATCCCTTCAGATCCCTTATGTTTGTTGCTTCGAGTCCTCAAATCCTGGTTGTCAAGGGAGAATACTAATAGGAGAGGGGAGGAAGATTATGGGTAGCCCACTTAAATACAGTCAAGTAGAATTGTGTGTATTGGAGCAAATTGTCATATATTGAAGAACATTTGAGAGACACTAGAAGGTTCTATTGAGAAAAACTTTCTCGCTGCTAGATTGACACATGCCCTTTCTAAGAACCCTGTTTTGGGGAGCAAAATCCTCCAGAATGTTACGGAGAAATTGTTGTAGTGTAGGAACTCTGGCTCTATCCGATAAGAATAGACAAGGTTGTCAGATTAACAAGTTGCAGACTCTGAGAATGGGATATGGGTATATCCACACTCTTACACACACATACACGTGGGACAGGAAGGCTTCAAAATGTGTGTGGTTTACAGGGAACACAGAGCAAAGAGAGGATGCGTGAGAGCAACTGACTAGCGGCCAACTTTGGGGGCAGTTGCTGAAGTAAGTAGAGCTATAAGCCAGTGTAAACTTGATTTCAGTCTCATCCCAAGGCACTGGCAGGCTCATGTGGAGGCAGACACCTCGCCAGGGCCAAACTTACTTTTCATCCCTCTTAAAGAGATATCCACATATCCACGTTCACTGCAACATTTTCACAATAGTCAGTCATCCTACTCCAGATATTTAGGCATGTTTCTGTATCATAAGCCAGGATACAGAAACATGCCTAAATATCTGTAGAGGGATGACTGGATAAAGAAAATGTAGTCTATATCCCAACCTTAAAAAAGAAATCCTACCATTTGAGACATTGTGGATGAACCCAGAGGATGTTATGTTGAATGAACAAGTCAGACACAGAAAGAAGAAAATTGCATGAACTTACTTATATGTGGAATCTAAAATAGTAAGTCTCATAGAAGTTAAGAGGAGAATGGGGGTTATAGGGACAGGAGGTAGGAAGGTGGGGAGATGAAGAGATAGTGGTCAAAGGTTGCAAAGTTTCAGTCACACAAGGTGAATGATTTCTGGAGATCCAATAGTTGACAACACTGGGTTGAATACTTGAAAGTTGCTAAGAGGATAGATTTGTAGTAAGACCTTCTCAACACACACACACACACACACACACACACACACACACACACACACAGTGGTAACCATGTAGAGGTGATTAAGTTATTTAACTTCATGCTGCTAAAATTTTCACAGTGTAAACATGTATCACAACTCCAACTTGTCCTCCTTAAATATACACAATTTTTATATGTTATCACATCTCAACCGAGTTCTTAAAAAGGAAAAAAAAGTCATAATAATACATAACAGTTATAAACAAAAGCCATATATTTTAAAAAGAGAAATATTTGCTCTTTAGTTATTCTAAAAAAAATTTTCATGGAAAACAAATGAATCACAACTCATGTCAAGGCCCACCTCAAGATGGAGTAGAATTTAAGTAATTTCCAGACGCACCATTTATGGTAGACCAACAAAGGCAAGCTTTTTTAGAGCAGAATCTCAGTTGAGAAATGATCAGAAACATTTCTTCCATGTCATTGGGGCAGTTTTATTAAGTGTTTTATTACTTTGGTTGAATATACATGCGATGTTGGCCTCAAAGTTGTAATGCCAGTAATTAGAAATTCTTTTTGGGAAGCTATTCTTTTAGACTGTATGAAGTATATTTGTATTTTTGTATGAATTGGTTCATTTAGATCGCTTTCTACAATTCATTAAGTTATAAACCTGGGATTTGTACACTTTTCTGCATATATGCTTGATGGTATTTCAAAAGAAATATACTTTTAAGAAAATAGAGATGACTTTTTTGCTAACACCCTATTTGGTCTGTCACTTTGAGAGAAATAGAGCTTTATTTATGGAACGTGATGGCGTGAGTCAGAGAAATGGTAGACTCTGAGGAAAAATAATCATCTGGTCAATTTTTGCCTAAAGCCTCTTATGTATTTCCCAAATGGGAACCACTTTATTTATATGCAGTCTTGAATGCATTTATAACATTTACTCTGTTGTTAAGCAAAAATTCCTCTGCAAGTCATTGTTGCATTGTAACTAATTTTTTAGCTTCTTTTATTTATTTTTATTTATTATTGAAGTACAATTGACACAAAATGTTATATTCATTTCAGGTGTGCAATACAGTAATTCTGTAATTCCACACATTACTCAGTGCTTACCATGACAACTGTAGTTACCATCTGTCATCATACATAATTATGATAGTATTTACTATATTCCCTATACTGTACTTTTTATCTTTGTAACCTATTTCCTTTATAACTGGAAGTCTGTGCCTCTTATTTCCCTTCATCGATTTCATTCATACAGTAACCCAGCATCCATACAACAACCCAACAACCCAACAACCACCTCTCTGGCAACCACCAGTTCATTCCTTGTATTTAAGAGGCTTTTGTCTTTTTGTTTGCACATTTGTTTTGTTCTTTAAATTCCACATATAAGAAATCATACTGTATATTATCTCTTTCTAACTTATTTCACTTAGTGTATCACTTGCTGGTCTATTCCTGTTGTTACAAATGGCAAGAATGTTTTCCTTCTTTTTATGGCTGAATAATATTCAACTACACACACACACACACACACACACACACACACACATACACATACACCACATCTTTATCCATTCATCTGTGGATGGTTGCTTGGATTGCTTCCATATCTTGGATAATGTAAATAATGCTTCAGTATACATTGGGGTGTCTGTGTCTCTTCGAATTTGTGTTTTCATTTTCTTTGGGTAAATACGCAGTAGTGGAATTACTGAGTCACGTGGTGTTTCTGTTTATTAACTTCCTTTAAAGAGGAAACATCCTCCCAGAAGTGATTATACTTACCCAGTATGGGCGTACGCAGAAAGCCTAAATGGTGAGTGATTGGGAAAGGACAGTGTTGACTTCAGTAATCACAAAAATTCCATACCTTCACTTTCCTTTGACGTTTTGTAACTTTTTCTGTCCTTAAATGATACTGCTTTTGATACCATAGGGAGCTTTAGGATACCATAAGAAGCAGAACCTCTGACAGACCAAAGATCTTCGGTTAAGCAGTAATGTCGGTAAACATGTTTACGGGACAGAAGGAAGCATTTCCTCTCCTCTGCACTTTGCACTAGGTAACTGGTTAAGAGCAGGAGGGTCTTCAAACCCTTGAGTGGGAGATTCTAGAATTTCCAAAAAGTAGTATACTGGGAATGGGAGTGAGTGATAGATGCAAGGATTGATACTGAATGGAAATAGAACAGTTGTCTCACCGTCCACAGCTCAGTTCAAGCAGGATGCGGAGTGACCATCTGTTTGTTGGGCTTCCACAGCACAGTCTGGTTTGGTTTTGTTTGGTTTGGTCTGGACAGGGTTCTTCATAACAAGGGTGTTCACACTGTAGCAGAAATCATAATCACACGGCTTATGTTTAGTGCCCCTTCTTGAGGAACGTCCCCAGCACGGTGAAGAAGTCAGTACAACCTTAGTTTACAACACTAAGGTTGAGTGTTATTGACTCTATCAACTACTGTTTTTTCTTCCTTCTCAAGGGCATTACAGAAGTGACTTTGAAAATAAACGATAACAATAGGGGATCCAGACAACTTCTAGATGGATCCAAAAACAAAGGGATGAGTGTGGTTCTTGGCTGTTTTCTTCACGATTTTCCCTGAAACCTTGCAAAGTAAAAGACCAGTTAATACATGTGTTAGGATAAACCATTGATGGAGAACCCACAGAGTGCCTGGCATGGAGTTCAGTGTGTAATTCTCAGAGCCATCCTATGAGGATGTTATTATTGTTACAAATTACAGAGGAAGCCATTGAGACTCACAGGGTTGAAGACCTCACTTTAGGTTAAGGAACCTCTCTTGCATCCTGAATAGTAACCAGCAGAGGAGCATTACCTTCTGGTTCTGTAGTGGCTTCCAGCAGCATCTCGAAACTGGAAGGTATGAAGAGTTGAATTTACTTGATGTTGCACTCTGATTGTCAGTTCTACCTAAGGAAGAGGAACACTGTCCTTCCCACTGATAATTCAGAATACCAATCAGTGCCCACTCCAACTGTCCTCTGAGGTTAGAAGCCAGAGCAGAAGCTGTTCCAAGTACCCAACATAATGTTAAACCCTCTTACGGTAACCAGAGCTCCGTTGCTCAGTCCTTCAAATATAAACTTGCTCAGCCATCCCTATGTTGTCTATCTGGTAAAGTCATAAGCATATTGTGAAAGAGGATGGGGCTATTTCTTTTTAAGTCTACTTCTGTCTTGAACAGGATCTTCTTCATCTCAATCACATCACCCCTCCCCAGCAAGTGTCTGAAATTTTCCAGTGCATCCCATGTCCTTGAGCACATATTTTCATTTAACTTTTCATGCACTTTCTTATTCGAAGTAGTGATTCGAAGTGTCTTACAAAGATCCATATAAGGCAACAATAAAAAAAATATAGTAAGGGGTAAATAACAATAATAGCAACAACAAAAAAGCACTATTAGGAAAGTTAGATGTTGTCAAGAGTAGGTTAATTGGGGGCGCCTGGGTGGCTCAGTTGGTTAAGCGACTGCCTTCAGCTCAGGTTATGATCCTGGAGACCCAGGATCGAGCCCCACATCGGGCTTTCTGCTCGGTGGAAAGCCTGCTTCTCCCCCTCTCAGTTCCTCTGCTTGTGTTCCCTCTCTGGCTGTGTTTCTCTCTGTCAAATAAATAAATAAAATCTTAAAAAAAAAAAGAGAGAGTAGGTTAATGGAGAAGTATTAGTGAATACAACGTATAACCATTAGGTCCTACAGTCTTGCTAAGACTGTTTCTTGTGGCCAAGTCAAAAAGGAAAACACAATCAGCCATGAGATTAAGAGGTCTGCAATGTAAAATAAAATACTTTGCTCTATATGTGTTTGGCTTTAACTTATACTGAGACTCAAGACACAAGTCATTTTTTTCTTTGATTTTTTTTCATTCAGGGTAATATAGCTTCCCAACACTTAGAATGTGGTCCATGGGCCAGCAGGTTTTGAATCACACGGGAGGTTATTAGAAATGCAGAGTCCCAGTCCCCATGCCAAATCTACTGGAAGAAAACGTATATTTTAACAAGATCCTCTGGTAATTTACAAGCATATTAACATTTGAGAAACAGAAACACGCCATAATTTTGCTGTATAGGGCCAATCAAGAGTAATTGCATGAGGGTCCAATACAATATAGTTTATCCCATGACCCTTGGAAAGAGTTGCTTGAGGCAAAAATAAAGTTTAGATCACATAGAAATGTATGAAAATGGGATTGGTTCCTTGCTCAGTGACTTTGGAAAGTCCCTTGATGATTTCTGTTGTATTTGCTCCTTCATGCAGCACCTTAACTGTAGTAGGTTAAACAAAAAATTCCATAGTGGATATGAAACAGGCACAGTCTGAATCTTCAAAAGTCCTTACCCAGGTTATAGCGTTAAAGATGAGTTCCAGGGTGAGGCTATGTTACCCTGCTTATCAGAGAATTTTAAAGCAGGAACACTCAAACTCATGGAGGACATGCAATCAGGATGTTTTTGTTTCTTTATAAGATTTCTGTTTCTATCATTGAAACCCTTAGTGATTCAAAAATAATTGGTTATACCACACAGTCTGATTGCTAGAATCAGAAAACCATGAAAGTTTCTCTCTCTCTCTCTCTCTCTCTTTTTCCTCTTCTAGTCACTGAGTCTCAGAAAAACATGATGTCTCTCCTTCATGTAGAAATGTTCCATGGATGGAATTCTCTGGAGTTAAAGGTCTGGATGTCCACACATGTTGTGACATGGTCCAGGATCCCTTTGACTGGCTGCCTTTCAGCCTATTTTGGGATACTCTTTCCTCTCCTTCACTGTCCATGAGCACTTTGAAAATCTGGCCAATTTAGGGGGGTTGGTGTAGAAAATCTCAGAGCCTGTGAGTCTGCAGAGCAGAATTCCAACCTTGGCTCTCTGATTCTTTGCCAAGTCATGCCTCCTTTTGTAATCTCCCATTTTCTCATCTGTGAAATTAGGAATTAGATGACTGGGTCCTTGCGTTTGCCATTCCTCAGCCCCAGAGTTCTCACGGCTCCTCCTCTTCCTCTGTCAGGTTCTCACAGGTCACCTTCTCAGCGATGTCATCCTGGGTCACCAAGTGGAAGTATGTTCCTGAGCCTTCCCTCCGCTGCAACCTTCTGTGTCCCATTATTATCCTTCATTTTCCTTGTAGCTCCAGCCACCACCTGGAGTAGATCTTTTTACTTACTTAATTTCTAGTTTCTCTTTCACAAACTTCCTCCTTTCAAATATATGTGCCACTGAAAAAAGGAAAGGTGCCTGTTCCACTACTTTTATACTTTATTTACTATATGAAAGTACGGGGAGAGTCTCCCTTTTCACTGCAAATAAGGTGCTAAAAGCAGCATCAGGAGAGTGGGTTGGTTGCATATCAGTGAGTGACTGTAATGGAATTATGACTTACAAATGGCCGGTTTGTCACATCTGCTAATGATGTTCCTTGAGTCATCTTCTTCACAGTGTACTCGGAAAGATAGCACATCCTATGTGCCAGGGGGTTGACTCATACAGTCTCTTTTAATCCTTATGACAAGTGCACAGTAAAGGATTTTTATTCCTCTTCTAGAGATGTAGAGGGAGATGCGTTGAGGTTGGGCTTCCGCAGATCCAGTGACTAGTTACTGATTTTCCCAGCATCACAGCAGATAGCCCAGCTGCAGAGCCCATGTTCTCCGCAGTTACTCTGTCCTGTAGACCAGTTCCCCCAGGAAGGCAGGCAGGCAAGCCTCATTACACATGCAGTTAGCATCTGAGCGAGAGAGAGCAAGGACAGAAAGGAAATCCCGGAGTACTTGCTGTAGGAAGAGGTTTTGAAAAGGAGCTTCTTAATGTGGCTACTTTTGCTCTGCTCAACCATTCCTCATTCATGACATCTCAGAAACACCGGATAGCGGGAGTGACTAGCTTTGGACACTATCGGTGCTCAGTTTTTTCCCTAGGACAGCACCGGCATGCAGTGGGTTAAACTTTGTGAACAAAGCCTCCTTCAACTCTGAAAAGGACATCATTTGATTCTTCTTCTTCTATAGAAATATTTCTGGCAGAGTAAACATGGAGTAATTGGGTTGAAGCATTACATCTGCTGCATTGTCTTCTAGAGTCTTGATTTGGATGCTCATGTTTACAAACGAGAGGAGTTTTTTCCACTGAGGTGCGATTTGTTTGCTCTTATCTTTCACTGCAATGTCAGTCAGCTGGAAAGAAATGCTTGGGTTTGCTGGACACGACATGTTGACCTACATTAAATGATGTAGAAATAATAAAATTTAATGAATGTGATGAGTTAGTGGCAATAGAGAAAAATACTTGCTTTTGAAAATGTTAATATTTTGCAATTGGATTGAAGTGGAAACGCCTCTGAGACTAGAAGAATTAATGGACCCAAATTAGGCAAAGTTCCTTTAATTGTGCTGCTAAATGTGAAAATAGTCAGGTTTTCTAATTCAGTTTCAACATACAGCCTCTTCTGACATGGAATTTGGGAAGCTTGGCAGCTCTTTAGGCTAAACACCAAAATGGCACAGAGTTTAACAATAGGATCTGAAGGGCGATCTGTTTAAAAAGATGACACTACTTATGATGCACAATGAGATTTTCTTTATATAATTATTCTAGTAATTACCAATTTAAGTGACTAATTAAGCTTGTCAAAATGGCCAATGACTTTGGCCTTTCCAATCACACATTCTGTATAAAGAACACAGGCATGAGTATTTGACATGGCAAACAAGCAAACAGAAAACTTAAACAAAATTTACTACTCAATGAAATGTGATAATTACTTTTGAACATCCATTGTTCATTCGATTAGCTCTTAAAAGTCCCTTTGAACAAGAAAATGGAAATGGTTTACAGCTGAGTAACTTTCCCAAAAATGAAGAGTGATATGAAAACCCAGTGACTGGGGCACCTGGGTGGCTCAGTTGGTTAAGCGACTGCCTTCGGCTCAGGTCATGATCCTGGAGATCCAGGATCGAGCCCCACATCGGGCTGCCTGCTCGGCAGGAGGCCTGCTTCTCCCTCTCTCACTTCCCCTGCTTGTGTTCCCTCTCTGGCTGTGTTTCTCTCAAATAATATCTTTAAAAAAAAAAAAAAGAAAACCCAGTGACTTTTTTGAGGAAGAAAATTCAAATATGGATATGTAATATTTAAAGTTATTTATGTTTATTATTTTACACTGTTCATTTAAAAATCAGACATTTAAGGGCACCTGGGTGGCTCAGTCGGTTAAGCTTCCTATTCTTGATTTCAGTTTAGGTCATGGGACTGAGCCCCGCATTAGGCTGTGTGCTCCACATGGAGTCTGCTTGAGATTCTCTCTCTTCTGCCCCTCCCCCTGCTCTCACTTTTTCCCTCTCAAATAAATAAATCTTAAAAAAAAATAAAAATAAAAATCTGACATTTATTCAAAAGAGGATTTCATTTCCAAATGTAATTCCAGTTTGTTTTAAATGTATTTAAATTTATTTAAATGTATTCCAGTTTGTTTTAAAGTATGATTATGTACATCCCTATAAGGTCTCTCTAAATTTAAGAATACTAGTAATAAAATTTATCGGCATACTGAGAAGAACAGAGAGGTTCTTTTAGGACCTGAGTGCTAACACAAAGGGTTCATTTATCAACTTCAGATTTTGAAGTCAAAACCATTATGTGGCTGCTATCTAATCAATTTGGAGGAAAAAAATGTATCTTTTTGTTATTAGGAAGCAGTGGCTCCCAGGCTGTGTAACCTTGACCAAGACTTTAAGTTTCTTTCGGTTTCAGTTTCCCGTCTTTAAAACAAGAGGGTTGGACACCAAGGCCTTTAAAGATGCTTTAGTCCTAAAAATCTAGGGAGTTATTCTTTTAAAGAGCCTTATACAGGATTAAAATATACATTTTTTTCTTTTAATAACACCATTTTGATTAAGATATCTGAATTTAGCAGCTGGAGGAATTGGCTCAATAGGTTACAAGCAAATTTGGTTTTCAGTGATGAAAATGGTAGCACCAAGTGACTGTTGGAGGATGTGAGGAGGGAGTGACTGGTCATACTCCCAAAGGACAGGCCAAGGGGGATGAGAATTGGCAAAAGAACAGTCAACAGTGGCAAAGGTGTGCAAGACAGGTTCTTCCAAACTAAGGAGGCCTCCAATGCAAGGTTGCAGTCTCCTTTACTCTCTGCCTTCCTGCTGAGAATAGAAAGACCCATCTGCATTAGGAGAGGGAGCTTTCTAGTTCTTGTGCCTTGGTCTTTGGCATACAGACCTGGCCAGGCTTCTCCCAGCCCCCACATGCCCAGAATATAGGTGAGTGCTGGGGAGAGTTTGAACTCTCCTTCATGCTCCACACCTTCTCCCTGCCAACAAAAAAAGTAAGAATTCCCTTGCTAGTTCTGTCTCTGTCTCTGCTTTTTGTCTCTGCCTCTATCACCTCCTTCCTCCATCTGTCTCTGCCCTAGTGTGATTTCATAGGCATTAGAAAGACAGCAGAGTCTTCTTTCCCAGATTGTCCACCCAGCAGCCTGATACAAAATAAGGTCCAGGGTATTTCATTCAGCAGCTGGAGATTAATCTTAAATACACAAATCCCCATTGACTTAAATTCAGGCCAAAGGGAAAATCTATTCCCCAGTAGGTGTACCTTGGAAAGGGCTGGAATCCCTTGGGACATAAGGGCATTGTGGTCTCAGGGATCATGTTTCATCATTTTACTGGTAGCTAGCTTGATCTCTCGCACAGTTAACCACAGCTTACATGACTGTGGTCACTGTTGCCTCTCCTAGCCCAGGAGGACCTACCGTGGTTTTGGTCTGCCCATTTCCAGTACCTGAGAGGCCTTCAAGAGTAGCTATTGTGATTATGGTTTCCATGGTTCCAAGGCAGCAAAATGTCTGGCACATAATCGATATTAACTAAATGCTTGTTAAGCGTAACAGGGCATGTCCCCCCTTGAACATGGCAGAAATACAGGTTGGGCATGCAAAGGGAAATCTAAGTGCCTGGTTGGCAATAAAGAAGGTCCTGGGTACTTTTGGGAAGAAACACTTAGGCGATTAAGGATCAGCGTATAGTATCTCTTCTGTAGGCACAAACTGAATTGAAGAAAACTACATGGAATGAATTTATGATTCCCCAAAAAGGCTATTCAGACACACACACACACACACACACGCACACACAGTAAGTGTTGGTTGGCATGAATGAGTACTCTTGAATAAATAAATTCAGCTGAGCAGGTGTTATCATTGTTCCAATGCCAGTTCCTTCCCTTGTGGGCGCCTTGCTGGCACACACAGGCCTCACTGTTTGGCCAGAGATGTTACTGTCCTTCCCACTGACGCTGGGAGCAGTCACAAGTCTGGGGAAGAACACAGCTCTGCACTGGGTGCAGAAAATGATGGATTAAACTTTAGGAAGCGTGGGCGACAGCATTTTGACAGCAGTCTGTTTGCAGTCCCATGACAGAGAGTGGTTTCTATTTTCAAGAAAATTCTTCCTATATCACCAAAGCTATATGATCTTATCAGTGAATGTTCAGACTATTTTAGTTCGTAAAAACTCTGTTTTTTTTCCTTTAGGTCAGGGAGCTTTCCTGACACTGTCTTAAGATACCTTAGTGACTGCTTCATGTAGGGTTTTTGGTTTTTTTTTAATTCCAATGTTCACTTAATAGTCTCTTTTTACATCTGTATTTTTAAAACTCTTGTGGCTTTTATTAAATTAATAACTCAAAACCTAGAAAATAATGAAGAAAAAACTCATGATAACAACTTTTGGTGTGTTTATTGGAAACATTTTTCTGTTGATAAAAATATTTTTGACGCATATTTAAGCTAATACCGAACACTTAAATGTTTAATATGCATTAAGTGGTTCAAGCTCCATTTTGTCCCAAGGATTCTTTCTTCTGGCATTCATGTCTGCCAACAGCACATGAAATCCACATTCTGAGTGAGAAAAGAGAATCGGTGCTACATTTCTTGACATCTTAGAACGATAGACACTTAGTCCTGAAGGACAAGTTAGTCTAAAACAGAAAAGGAAAATGAATCACAGAGAGGTTTCAGTGGATGTGGTCAGGGTCACAGAGCAAGGCCACGGATGATCTCAAACCGTTGACATTTGACCTTCAGCTCTGTGCACTATCTGAAGCCGTCAGTATAATTTACTATCATTAAGCAAAAGTCCAGAATTTTTCTTCTATCTTCATTGTCCTCTCCAGTAAATGTGAATAAGCCTTTGACCCAAACAGCATTGCTTTCAAAGAACTTTAAATAGTACACGTGTGGTTTACCTCTTGAGTGTATGAGTTCAGTATTACCTGTTGTTTGTATAGACTCTGTGATTTACGTTTGGTGGAGGGTTGAAACTGTGTGCCTCGGGAAGGGTGCAGTTGAGTCCTTGAGCTCGTGTCATTCCTGTGAGCTGTCAGGATGAGCTTTGTTGCTGCCTCTAGTGATCTGAATGATGGCATGTGACCCCTGGTGTCCTAAAAAGTGGTCAGAACTTGACTCAGTCCGGGTCTCTGTGACTCTGTCGAGATACAAACGCGGTCACTAGATTTGCATGGCTGCCATAACAAGGTCACCACATGTTTCACACAGGTGTGTTATCTTACCATAGTGCAGGTGAGAGGTCAGGTAGGGCTCCACTAGACTAAAATCAAGGTATTGGCAGGACATTATCCCTTTTTGCAGACTCAGTGGGGAAAATCTGTTGCCTGTTCATTTGGATTGTTGGCAGAATTCAGTTCCTTGCAACTGTAGGGCCAAAGCTCTGGTTTCCTTGTTAGATGCAAACTGAGGGCTATTTTCTGCTTGTAGAGGTCACCACATTCCTTGTCCCTGGCCCCTTCCCTCTATCTTCAAGGCCAGTAGTGGTGGGTCAGGTTCTTCATGGGTCACATCTGTCTGCTTTTCTCTTCTGTTGTTAAGTGACTAGATTGAACTACTTGGATAAGCCAAGATAGTCTGCCCATCTTGGTGTCTTTAACCTTAATCCCAATTGCAAAGTCCCCTTTTCCATGAGAGTTAGCATATTCCCAAGCTCTGAGGATTACAATGTGAGCATCTCAGAAGAGTCTATCACAAACACACTCGGAAGGGTTATTAAAAGGAGCAAATCCTCCCCACGCACTCTTTTCTAATTCTACTACGGAGCAGAGGCAACAGTCTATTGTAGGAGATCAGAATTCAGTTCCAAAACCCTTTCTACTTGTGTGACCTTGATCAAGTTAAAAACCTTACCTTTTCTCCTTGTAAAATAAGGAGACATACAGTTCTCATGAGGATTAAATGATAACACACATACGAGTTCCTTAAGCTACATTCATGTTCATTGTCATAGATGTCATCCACCCATCTAAGGAGAATATTGCACATTGGCTTCTTTGCCCAAGTGTCTAGGAATGGGCATCAGTGGAACTCAGTAGTCAAGAGACTATCACCAGATGTGGACATTCAGGGGAATCTGAACTCTGTCTGAAACCTGTTCCACCTTGCCCAAGCCTCATCATTTTGTCTGTATGAGAGCATCTTGATCTATGGGAGATCTCAAGCCTAACAGACCCTGAACTGCCTTCTCCATATTCTCTCTAGTATCATGTACTGAGAAGTCCGGTGGGTTTGACTACATACTCTGAAGGACAGAGCCAGACAAGCTGCCTACAATTTGGGTACATTGGCTCAATGACTGTGCCTCAGAAAGATAGGCTGAAACTATCCTTTATCTTTTATCATTTAGCCTAATAGTTAAATGAATCATTTAACACAATAGTTAAATGAATCATTTAACACATTCAGTTTTATTCAAAATGATATCTTCGATTCACTAATCAGGAGAGACTCAGACTCAGTACATCTTTGGTCACAGAGAGTGGATCAAGTATTCCTCAATATATTGTCAGTTCTTGGAATATCTTAAAGGAGAATGGACCACTTACTTTTGGGGTTCACCAGGGATCTAGCCTGAGACCTTCTTCTTTCTGCATTTCCTGAAAAACCTCCCTACAGGCTTCATCCACTCACACAGATTCAGCTCTCACCTGTGCACAGATACTCCCTGTTCCATCTCCACCTTATGCTCTGCATCTGAGCTCTGCCCCTTGATGGCTCAGCAGTCCCTCAATGACTTCAAACTCAACAGGATTCATGGATTACACATTTTATTGCCTCATAAATCTGATTTTCTTTTTTCCTGAGTTTCATATCTTAGTTGATCCACTTAATCTCACACTGAAACCGTGCTTCATCCCACCCCCTCCCTACCACTCCACCATCTGATCGTATTCCCTGTGTGGGCAATGCGACCTCCTAAATAATTCAAACATTTCCCTGACTTCAGTGATCTAGGTTAGCCATTCATGATTTCTTTCCGAAGTTGTCTTGGGCAATATATTTGAAGATTTGTATTCCAGCCTTCTAACTACTCTCTGATCTACTCACATTATCTTTAATCCACCTTCCATACTTTGCCTCTATTAACTCATGAGCACACAACTTGGATCATGATTCATTTCTTCCTGAATGTTGCTAATGTGTATGGTTACTGCCCCAAAGAATCAGATCTCACCTAGTTCCAACTTACCGTTCCAGCCTCACTTTCTGGTAGATTCTATCTTTAACTTTTCCCACGCAACAGCCACTCAAGGTTCTGGGCATTTCCCACATAAGCCATGTACATTACCAGCTGCCTTTCTTGTCTTGTTAGCTTCTCCTTGCCTTCCAGATCCAACTCATTTCTTCCTTCATCTCTTACTCTCCCCTGAGGCCAGTGACACACAGCCCCTTCCTCATCTGCATTTCCATAGCACTCTTGAACACGTTGATTATTTTTTGTTGTAGTTATTTAGCTCTTGCCTCACCTCATCAGTTACAGCATTTTATTATAATATAATAAATGATGCTTGCTTGGATGGGTGGACAGATGCACATATATGTTTATAGTCCTTTGAAGTGTGCTTACCTCTTCATTTTTGAAAGGGAAATATCTGGCAGCTATTGTATGCAAGAGAAGCAATATGGCATTATCCTCCCTTCCTTAGTTAGATGCCTAAATATTATTTAGCTTTGGAAATAATTCCCCAGCATTCAGGTCCAGCTTTTGAGAAAATGTAACAGGTTCAGAGATTTCTTTTTTTAAAGGACCCATTTTAACTTTTGCCTTTCAATGACATGATGCGACTCTAAGGAAACATTACATTTCAGTCTGATTTCTTTATATTTTGAAGTGCACACCCTATCATTTACTGGAATTTTTAGCTCCTGAACATTTCTAACATTTCTAAACATTTTTTCTAGTTGCATATTAAATTTTTATGAACTATCCTGTTGCTGGGAGAAATACAGGGACGATAAATTGCACCATTGCTAACACTGAAAAATTTTGATTTAATCACTCTCAACACCAGCATCCCCTTGCTTGATGCCCAGGGGTCACTTTTGAGCACCTGACATACAACATGCACCTGTGAGTTATAGGCTTTTGTCTTTGTTCTTCCCCAGCACAGAAAACTCTTTTCACCATTCTTCCTCAGCCACTGACTTCCTTAGCTCCTCACTCATCATTTCCTCAAGGATCACCCACCAGACCCTGGTCACTTTCTCCTCATCTCAAGCTCCTCTGTCACCTGCAGGGGACCCCGGAACACTATGTGCTCATCAGTGCCCTGCTTTGCTTTACCTTTTGCTTTATTTTGAAGAACATTTAGATTTACAAAAAAAGTTTGTAAATATATTTTTATGTGTAAAACCATATAAAGAATCTCATATACCCTTCTCTCCGATTCCTCGAATGTTACCATTTTTATCACAATTAAAATTAATCATTTGTTTCTCACCATTCTTTCTGTCTCATTGTCTCTTTCTCTTTCTCTCTCTAACGCAAACATATACTATTGTTTTTCTGAAACATTTGAGAACAATTGCATACATACTGCCCTTTTAGCCCCAAGTAGTTCAGGTGTATTTTCTGAACGCAGTTGTCTTACACCTTATAATATGATCAAAGTCAAGATCAAAGTTAAGACATTAACATTGACACAATGATAATATCTGATTCATAAACCTTACTTAGATTTTGCCAATTGACCCAGTCTCTTTTTTCCTGGTCCAGGACCCAAGGATTATATTGCATTTAGATGTCATATCCCTTTGGTCTTCTTTAACCTAGAACATTTTTTCAGTCTTTCTTTGTCTTTCTTTAACTTGACATTTTGAAAAACACAGGCCCGTTGCATTGTTGACTGGTCTTCAGCCTGGTTTTAGGCTGACGCGTTTTCTTGATGACACTCCAGATACACTGGGCAGGTACGTCATAGAAGCCACAGCGTGTCCTCAGTGCAGCCTGTCAGAGGGGACATGATGTCAGTTTGTCCCACTACTGGCCACTTAGTTATGATGGTGTTAGATCACTAATGTAAGTTAGTTAGATCACTAGTATAAAGATACTAGGTTCCTGCCCTGGTCAGCTGGGGCTGCTAGAACAAAATATCATAGGCCAGGTAGCTTAAATAAACATTCATTTCTCCTAGTTCTGGAAGCTGGAAGTCCAAAAGGAAGGTGTACGCAGATCCAGGATCTAGTGAGGACCTCTTCCTCTTTGGCAGATAGACATCTTTGTGCATACTGACAGAGCATAAAGCAGAGAGAGAAGCAAGCTGTCCAGCATCCCTTATAATGACATTAACCCCACTCGTGAAAGCTCTGCCTTCATGATCTAATTACTTCCCTAAGGCCCCATCTCCAAATACCAATGTGTCAGTGGATTTGGGGTTCAACAAATGAATCTGGGGGACACAAGTATTCTATCCATCCAGTAGTCTCTGCAGCTAACCAGTAACTTATGGGAGGATCCTCTGAGACTCCCCTGCTTCTCCTCAGACTTTTGCCACTAATTTAAGCATCTGGAGATATTTTCCTGAAACAGCTAATGCTCTGGCTGGACTTTCAGGTTTTTTCCATTTTGTTTTGTTTCCTTATTGGCTTGTACAAATCTCCTGGTGCCCACGTGCCTAAGATTCTGGAGGCCATGCCCTCCTACAACTTTAGCCGTGTTGCCAGACTTTTCCCCGAAACACTGTGCCCTCATTCTTCATCACATACACTTCCTCAACACTACACATATTGTCAGACTTTTTTTTATTTTTGTTGGTTTTGTGGGTGTAAGATAGCAACATCGTATTGCTTTTCTCAGCTGCATTTCCCTTTTTGAAAGTAGAGCATCTTCCTATATGTATATGAGCTAGTTTTGTTTCCTTTTCACACTGACAGTTTGGCATACGTTTGGGAGACTTGAGGTCTTGTCAGCAAGGGTTTCAAAAATTAACAATAGGGTGACGGTTAGAAAGGTTTTTTTGTAAAAGGAAATTTGTTGAATTTATTTAAGTTGCATTTTAAGTATCATCAGCTTTTTCTTAACGCCACATTGGTAATTAGGAACAGTACCATCCCATCATCCAGCTTCTGGCCTTCATCACTCACTATGTGAGTGTCCCATATAACACCCTCATAATGAGATTCACAACAATAAATGGGATCAGGTATCTCTGTATGGAAAAATTCTAAGTATTTGAACTTTGCCCAAATCTAGGCACAGAAGGGTTATTTGGGTCAAAGAATGTTCTGGCCCCAAGCCCTCCTTGTGCAAGGCTTTCATTTAAATCAAACTGAATCATACAGCATAAAAATGTCTAGTCCATTCCATTTGAGTCGTAGTAAACACCCGATGTGGAAGGCAGAGAGAAATTTCAAAGTCTCTACTTTTTCCAGGCACAAATTCTCGTGGCAGTGTGTAGTTTTTAGATTATTTTTAACTTTAGGTTATTAACAGTTAAAGTCTACATTTATAGGAAACTATGTGGTTGGGCAAGTGAGTCTGATATAGAAGAATAACTCATTTTTACTGCCACAGGTCTGCTACCGCTCCGGGTCGTGACTCGGAACTAGATGTGGGAAAGCAGTTGTTCGGGTTCTGGAGGGTAAGTGTAAACATCGAGGATTTACCAGCAGACACCTAGGGAGGTGGCATAGGCAGCTCGGTGTAACCCCTCAGGGGCCACAGGTGAAGCATGGCCAGGTAGCTTGCTCAATGTAAGCTTCTGACTGACTCAGATGTCCTGACGGAACTGCATCGGCTTTGCTAAACTGACGTGACTACTTATATTGAGCAGCAGCGTTAAGAAGACTGAAGAGCACACACACTCAAGTTCATCTGTGTTGGAGAAGAGCTGGGAGAGAAATCGAACAAACAAAACCACAACAAACCCTCGTGAATCTTTCTTCTACTCCCTTTCCAACTGAATTAGGAAATCAAACTGCAGATACAAACAAACACTAAAGTGAGCCAATATATGGGACTCTTCCAGAACTTACTGCAGACATTTGCAGTGTCTACCTGGACCCAACACAGGATGAAGCTCCACCCCAGAGGGGGCATGGTCTTGTCTTCATGGACAAGCCCCTCCCTGAGCTGAACTTTTTCCCACATTTCTGCCACTTCATAAACAAACATATTGGTTAAAATACACAACTAAGGACAGTTTTGAATGGGGAAGTAATCATAAATGGGCATCCTGGAGTGAGGATATAGGACCATAGATTGGTACAAGGGAGCATCAATATCTGCTTAGCTTTGGTAGAAATGAAGGATTGAGGACCTGATGATTTACTCCACTGCCTAGTATTGCTGTTGGGTTCTCCAATGGCTGGAGGATATGCTGCGTAACAGGACACTTATGGCCCCACCACAGTGGTTGTTCCACATGAGGCAAAGCTCTTCAGCTCTCCTCCTCTTTAGCAAACTGTCTTGATTTTTGCCCAGCTGTCCCCAAAGTGTAGTTCCAGAAACAAAATGCTGATTGTTACTTCTTTGCACATGTGTTTAGAACCAATAAATATGGATGCCTGAGTGGCTCAGTCAGTTAAGCATCTAACTCTTGATTTCAGCTCCAGTCATGATCTCAGGGTCCTGAGATCCAGTCCTGAGTTAGGCTCTACACTCAGCATGGCATCTGCTTGAGGATTCTCTCTTCCTCTTCCTGTTCCTCTCCCTGCACTCATATGTATGCACTCTCTCTCTCTCTCTAAAATAAATAAATAAATCTTAAAAAATAAAATAAAACCAATGAATATAAATAATACATTTCTATATCACACTATGCATTCCATCACATTTATAGAATTATTTTCATACAAGTGCAAGAAGGGTGTGTGTGTGTGTGTGTGTGTGTGTGTGTCTGAAACCCAAGGTTCTTGGGAATCTAAACCAATTGCATTTTCCTTACTAGGAGGAAATACTCTAGTGTGTGACGGAAACTGGATTTCTGAGGATGGAGATTGCCCAAAATGATAACAAGTGTTGCCTCATTCATCTCCCGTTGAGATGCTTGCCATACATCTTTAGAAAATTACATCATCTCATGATTGCCATTAAGTTGATAAATTGTCTTTTAGAATCTTAAAATAGCTACCTCCACTTAGAGGAGAGAAGGCCCGCAGAATATATCCCAGCAGTCAAAGTCAATTTTGTTCATCCAAATAATGTCATAAAGTATGATTTTTTTGGAGGCAATCAGAATAAACAAGATGTAGGAGAAAGAAGTTTTTAAAATATTCTATGTTGCTGTGTTAAGTTGTTTGGCAGAAAGTAGATTCTTACTTCAGAATTGGCTCATTCTTCCTGCACTGTTTTGCCAATATGCTCACCATATTTTATCGTGGTCTTTGCTGTGACTCATTTGTTCTGCTCTATACTATATTGACAACAGACAAACATAAATGTGTGTCTTATTCTCAACAAAATAGCAATGGCATGTGGTTACCATTTTTATGACTCTCCTTTAAAAATATTATATACTTTGATATCAAGACTATTCATTTATGAATCATTATTTATGTGAGTAGTCAAGAATGAGAGAGAAAAATAACATGAAATTTTTGGCAGTTTCAAACTATGAAAAGCCATAAAGGGAAGTGCTCTGTCTATCTAGGCGAAGAGTTATGTATATGTTGAGTCGGTATCTGTGACTGAGCTAGATCCACAAGGAATTAGGTCCAAGAACAACATATGGAAGCAGATATGCTTGTAATTGACACCTGTGTCTTCGGGCTCTAGCTTGTTGGTTGAGCTTTGTCAATTGGTCACATAGCTTGACTGAAAGCATGGGAACTTGCCTTATAGTCATATTTTGGCTGCTGATTCTGAGCTTAATAGTCATGAAATCAGTAGACCGTGCTTTGCAGAATAATAACTGAACATTAAAAACTTTAATCTTTTTGTTCAGCCCTCACATTCCAGCCCTACACCAATACCAGAGCCAAGGGTTGTGTCTGTGAAGGAGCTCCAGCCATGAGAGGATAAATCCTCCTCTTGGAAATGGAAGATCTGGTATCAGATAAATGTGCAGCAGGCCACTGTGTCTGACAGAAAATAGTAGGCATTGAACAGCTGGAACCAAATGGGAGCCAGGAGGGAGGACATGCCAGGACTATCAAAAATGGGTATAAAGAAGAAAACCAGGCAGGAGCATGGGACACTGAAGTGGGTTGGCCTGAGGATTTGTATCCTAGCCAGGGAGAAAAAAATAATAATAATTAAACCACGATCTCTTGAGCTTTGAAGTTGCCAACCCCCAAATTCACAGTCGTCTTCTTTTTAGTTAACCATGAAAGTATGTTTCAGATCTTGGAAACCCAGAACCTCTGTTAGTCAGGGAATGCTGTATTTCTCCAAATCTGTTCAGGAAATGATCACATCGTGTGGTAGGGTGACAGTCTTTCCTGGTTCAAATCCCACATATAACAGCAGGACCCCGAGGCTCTGGAGGGCCATCAAGCAGACACGGTGAGGGACAAAATGTTAGACAACTGGTCTCCACCGGGCCCCAATTCATCAGACTGTTTTCTCTCTTATATAATCACCAATGTTTTCTTAACAATTCTGAAAGAAAGTGCAGCCATTCAAAAATAGATTGTTGCTAATTGGTAACAGAGCTGTACATACATTTGCATGACATCTTGGAAAGGCCTAGAGCTCCTCTGTCTTTAGTGTCTGCTGGAGGTTGCCCTTCTATGAAACCAGCTAAAAGCTCTGTCCTAGAGAATGAGCTGTGGTTGAGATGGGGTGCACAACGCTCATTTCCCTCAGACCCTAATTCAGTCCTGCAAGGATCAGGGGCTCCCTCTACCCCAATCACTGGGTCCACGTTCCTCCTTGCCAGCTCTTCAGAAGCAGAGATAGACAAGTTAGTCCCAGTGATTGTGTGATACACAGAATAGAATAAAGGAGACAAATGCACTTTGTTAAAAATAATGCTTACGAAAAATGTCTCTTCGTACACTGTATTTTTCTTTGAAAATGATGAATACTGCATTTGGAAAGAAGTTGTCACATTGGTATCATATTCCTTAAAGCTCACCTTTCTGTTATGAAAAAAATCCAATCAAACAGGAGTTGTGGGGCAGCTCTAAGCTAGGAGGCCACCCCCTCCCATGACTGTGAATTCATGTTATTCCAACAGAGTAACTGACACTGAGAGGCAGGGAATGGGGGCTGGCAACCAGACACTAGCCCCTGTCCTCTGTTGGCAGGGAGAAGGAAGAACAGATGCAATTATAAATAGAATTATAGCCCAAACCAAGATTACTTGGATAACTCCGTCAACACAGGGTTTTGTTTGATTCGATTTTCTAGATGATTTCATCAATGATTAACCTAACTTTGTTAGTGGAGATCTAAAAGAAGAGCCAATTTAAACATATTCAGCAAGGCCAGCGTTTACTTTTTGCTTTTTTTCAACAGTAGAAATATCTCCAGTTATTGGCTTCTTTGGATAGATAGTATTATCCACATTTTTTTTGACAAAGCAGAAAAAATGACTAAGAGACTCTGTTTAGAAATCTAAAAGAAAATGGACAAACTGGAAAAGTATTCATGCTGAGTAATTAACTTAGCTATCTACCCCAAATGGCATACCAGATCAAACTGCCAGATTGATCAGTCTGCAGCCATCTCTTTCTTTCTCTCCACAATATCATTTTATTTGTTTCTCTCCATGTAACATATAATTCTTCCCATCAATAGTGAGATTTTTTTTTCCTGTGGCTCAGCTAGCTTCAAAAATAAAAATTGGATGGTTGATTGCATTCTGAATTGACCTCTTTGACTTAGAATGCACAGCCTTTGGCAATGCATATCAAAGACCCAAAGCTGGAGTGAATGACCCATCCGCTTTTGCCATTTCTTAAAAATGAAATTACTGGATCACAGATCTGATTAGGAAATTGTTTCAAAAGTGTGTCTTGGTTTTAGTCTTCTTTGGGCTTGCGCTTATAAACTTAGAAATGTCAGTAAGAGGATTTTTCATTTGGGAAAGAATCTACATTTTTGATAATGCCACCTTCTAGATTTCTAATAAAATATTTGCCTTCTCATAGCAATCAAAATGTAAAAATTGCTCTGTTTTGATTAAAATCTTCTAAACAGATACAAATTATAATCTATTAATAAAAATGATTCTTGTTGAGCATTCAATCTAAGAACTTTCTTATATGTTGTAAAAGTTCAGATAAAAAAAGAAAATCTTGATATGTAGCCAACTGTTTTAATTTTTTCACTTGCATATTTTATATCAAAAAGGCCATAGTAAAACATTTAGAAAGCAGGGGTGCCTGGTGGCTCATTCAGTTAAGCATCCTCCTCTTGATTTTGGCTCACTTCATGATCTCAGGGTCCTGAGATGGAGCCCCCCGCCCCATGTTGGGCTCTGTGCTAGATATTGAGCCTGCTTGAGATTCTCCCTCACCCTCTCTCTGTCCCTCCCTCCATCCCATTAAAAAAAAAATCAATTGTATCTAGAGAGAAACTTTTAACAGACCTGTTCAAGCTACCTGACTCTAATGAAGCAGGCATGATAGACAAGTTTATAAACATAGATAGAATATGATGTTTTGTGTTATAGTTTGCAAAGAAATTTAAGATGGGATTATATTAAAATAATCCTGTCTCATTTAAGGCACACAGAAACTCTATGATGGGGACACTGAAGTTTAAAGAGTTTGAGTGCAATTTCTGGGCAAAATGTTCTTATTTTAGCTGATTATTTTTCTTTCTAGTGAGTGACATTTTATTGCATTTAGTTGACATTTCAAGGCTTCCCCTCTACCTTTCCTATCCCTACCAAGTGTAAAGATTTTTAAAATCTTTCAAATAAAAATAGAAATGAAACAGAAACAAAAATCAGTAAAGGGGATTGAAAACAAGAAATAGTTAGTTGTCAGGGCTATTGCCTCTGGATACCGGATCTACCTTACTAAATGCATGCACTAGAGACCAGGCTCAACACTGGAAACTAGGGATTGGGATAGAGAGCCTCTGCCCCTAAAAATGCCTGGGAAGAGCTCCCTCCCCATCCCATTCCTGAGAGCTATATTCCCAAAACACAACCTTCCAGCCATGGTCAAGCTATCCAATGGCCCGGGTCTTGGGTCTAACCAGTTACCTCTTAATGGAGTCACCGGGTTGGGACGGAAAGTGGGATGGCCCCATCCTCTGACTCAAGATTCATCTGCAGACTAAAATTTTAGCACATATGAGAAGACAAATACTGAAAGAAGTGCCCCTTCAGTCAAAAATCAGAAGGTGAATGTGGTTCTGATTACATGTAAATAATAACACAATCCAGAGGAGCTTTGAAAATACACTAACGCACTGCCATCACTGAACAGTGGTGATCTAATAAAAGTTCAATCAAATAAACTGCCATGTTGCATTATTGTGAAAATCATGAAATTTTGGTCATCTTCCAAGTCCTGTTCAAAAACTGTTACTATTTTTGTATCTTTATTTATTGAATATATTAGTAAGGTTTTTTAAAATGGATCATTATAACAAATTTTGTATCTTAACAGTAAGTGAAGAAAATCTCAAATACTTATAAAGTGCTCACTTCCAAAAGACACCATCCTCCCCAGACCCCCTCCCCCCAGGAGCCAATGCTTTTTATTCATCTTTCAGATGAGAACAGGCAGATGATAAATATGAAAGAGAGGGATGCCTGGGTGGCTCAGTTGATTAACCATATGCCTTCGGCTCAGGTCATGATCCCAGGGTCCTGGGATCCAGTCTCGCTTTGGAGTCCTTGATCAGCAGGGAACCTGCTTTGCCATCTGACTGCTTCTCCCTCTGCTTGTGCTCTTTTTCTCTGACAAATAAATAAACATTTTATTTTATTTTATTTTATTTATTTTTAAAGATTTTATTTATTTGTTAGAAACACAGCTAGAGAGGGAACACAAGCAGGGGAAGTGAGAGGGGGAGAAGCAGGCTTCCCACTGAGCAGGGAGCCCGATGTGGGGCTCGAACCCAGAACTCCAGGATCATGACCTGAGCCGAAGGCAGACGCTTAAAGACTGAGCCACCCAGGTGCCCCATAAATAAACATTTTAAAAAATAAATAAAAATTTAAGAATATGAAAGAAAAAACAATGAATTCAGTATAGTAAAATGAAGAGAAGAAATAAAATGGTGAACTTCTAAACCAGAAGGGAAGAAATAAATGTAAAACATCATTTGAACTGAACATGTAATAGAAAAAAACAGAAAACATCATTAGTGGGTAACTTAAAATAAAATTACAGATATTAATCTAACATATCAATAATCAATTATAATAAATAGAAGCTGATTAATCTCACCCACTATAAAACAGAATACACTTAGTAATTTTACCAATATTGTAATGTACTATAATATAATGTCCTATATAGTATTATATTTTTTTAATTTTAAAAAATGCTTTATTTTTTGTAAGGAAATTTTCTTCCACTTAATTAGAATTTTTCAGCAACTAAGCTTTTTCTCAATACAGAAATACCTAAAATATCATCTCAAAAATTTTCATTGTCTCCAAAAAGTATATAAGAAAATCATTCTGGCTCCCACAGTATCTAGTTAGCATGGGAAGTAGGTGATATCATTTAAAAGATTCCCAGAGGCAAAATGTGGGTTTAAAAATCTACATTTTGATGTAAAGATTTTTTATTTTGCCATAGGCATTTGTTTCTGATGAGTTTTTAAGTTGTATATTTAAAAATAACTTTTATATGTTTGACTTTGTGCAATTTTTAAAGGATATTATCTACTTCTTAGTTATGAAATGTCATAGTTACCCAAAAAAGGCTTTTCTCATATATCTTTTGGAGACATTGAGAAATTTTTGAAATGATATTTTGGGTGTCCCTGTGTTGAGAACAGCTTAAGCTGCTAAAAATCCTAATTAAGTGAAAGGAAATTTCCCTACAAAATGTAGAAGAGGATTTTGTCCAAAAATGTGAAGATGGAAAGGTGATGCCCAAATATAGTTTAATCCTGCAGTTTGATACTATATGAATCATAGTTAAGGAGGAATGAGTCCCAAGTACATCTAAAATTCTGAAATGATTTCTTGGTGACAGATGTCTTTAAAATCCCATCATTATTAACTTGGAAGATTCTCACTAAAAGAAAAACTTTTTCTGCAGGGAAATGCGAGGTCCTGGAAGAAAGGGGGGCATTCGTTTTCATTGGGAAATCTCTGCACTTTGGTGAACCTCAAGAGGGGCTCCCTGCCAAGCCTAGCGATCTCCTGCGGGGTATGGCTGAGCCAGTGTCCTACAGAGCTCCCTGTGGTTCTGTCATTGGGCACCGGTGGCGTGTCACACCCTGGGCTTGCACAACCAGCGTATGAGTGTACTTCAACCAGCAAGGATGAGTCTGAGAAAGAAAGGACATTTGCACAATGTGCTGGTAAGAGGAACTAGACAGGGGTCTTCCCTAAAGACTTTTAAATTATGGCCGTTTTGTAAGTGGCAGTTTGCTAAAGGACACGGAAAGGAGAAGGGATAAAAATACATAAGGCTCTTAAATGTTTGGAAAACTCAGTATCAGGTGCCTGGGAGGCGCAGTCGCTTAATCATCCAGCTTTTGATTTTTTGACTTGGGTTATAATCTCAGGGTTGGGAGATGGATTCCCAAGTCAGTCTCCCCGCTGAGCGTGGATCCTGCTTGGGATTCTCTCTCTCTCCCTCTCCTTCGGTCCCTTTCCTCGTTTGTGCTCTCTCTCTCTCTCAATAAGTAAACAAATAAACTTTAGAAAACTCAATGTTTCTTGAACTACCTATTTTAGTTTTTCTTACCTGCTAATTGGCTCCTCTTCTCTCTCTCTCTCTCCCTCCTTCAACCTTTCCCTCTCCACTCCCTCACTCTCCCTCATTCTTCCTCTCCTTCCCTCTCTTTTCTATTTCCCTCACTCCCCCCTCTCTCCTCTCTTCCTCCTCTCTCTCTCTCTCTCACATGTGTGTACACACACACACACACACACACACACACACAGCCTTGCAGCCTGTGCTGAATTTCTTCTCTCAATTTTATGACATCGTTGGTGGTCTTGGGGAGTCAGTGATTGAAGAGCACCGCAGGAAACAGTAAGTTCCTCTTTCAAACACTGGCAATAAACGCATGTAGGATGCCATCTTTTTTTTTTTTTTGTAAGATTTTATTTATCTATTTGAGAGAAGGTGAGCAAGTGAGAGAAAACACAACCAGGGTGGAGAGGCAGTGGGGAGAGGGAGAAGCAAGATCCCCTCTGAGCAGGGAGGCTGACTCAGAGCTCAATCCCAGGATCCTGGGATCATGACCTGACCTGAGTTTAACCGACTGAGTCACTCAGGTACCCCTAGGATGCGATCCATGATGCCTGTTTTTTAATAATGTTAGGGAGATATAAATTAGGCTGCCCTCAACCAAGCACAGTGAAACACTGGAGAGTATTATTATTTAAGCAATTTGAGACTCTAGCTTGATGGATGCACATGTCCTAACTCTCCACTTTGGCTGCAATGATGTGACCTATGTAATTTTATCTATATCAGAATTATGAACCTTTTGTTCACGATCTAGCCAGTTAGAAGCCCAGATTGATGAATGAGGTTTTACTATATTCCTCCTAGAGCAGTTTCTGAGAGGTAATACTTTAAAATACCCTTAAACTCGGGGATGCCTAGGTTGTTCAGTACATTAAAATGGCATTAAGGTTCTGACTCTTAATTTCAGGTCAGGCCATGATCTCAGGGTTGTGAGATTGAGCCCCATGTCTGGCTCTGTGCTCAGCAGAAAGTCTATTTAAGACCCTCTCTCTTCCTCTCCCTCTGGTCCTCTATCCCTCCCCTCATAAATAAATAAAGAAATAAAGAAATAAAGAAATAAATAAACAAACAAATAATAAACAAATAAATAAATAAATAAAACCTTTCCTAAAAAATAAAAAACAAAATATACTAAGTCTCATATCTTTCATATCAGCACATTTAATTCTTCAAGCACCAAGAGATGTACTTTTTGGTGAGTGATCAGAAGTCTTTATATACAGGAAATTTCAATAATGCTGGTTACTGGGGCACCTGGGTGGCTCAGTTGGTTAAGTGGCTGCTTTCAGCTCAGGTCATGATCTTGGAGACCCGGGATCGAGTCCCACATCAGGCTCCCTGCTCGGCGGGAAGCCTGCTTCTCCCTCTCTCACTCCCCCTGCTTGTGTTCCCTCTCTGGCTGTGTTTCTCTCTGTCAAATAAATAAATAAAATCTTTTTAAAAAAATAATGCTGGTTACCCACATGTAAATGATTATTTTTCTTATTTTTCTTTAGGATATTGAAACTTCTGCGTATTTGACTTCAACAAAGAAATTATCTGCGTGTGTTCCTTGTTGTTGAACTCAGAGTATTTATCAAGACTGAATCATTATTTGACTCTGTTGTAGCTAGTAGGAAAAAGAGTTTCTGAATGTTTTGAGGCTCAGGAACAGTAGAGTCTGTGAGACCCAAGATAACTGGCAGAACCGTTTTGTGAGCTTTAATTTTCTCTTATGTCCAAATGGGTACAATATCACACCTTTACAATCTTCTGGTAAAGATTAGTTTTGTTCAAAAGCAAGTATTTTTAACATTTTATCTTTCATGCAGTGTTCATAATTTGAAGGCATTATTATCATTTTGTTATTAGTATTAGTTATGAGCATTCAGTGAGGTAAATGTCTTTGTGAATGAAAAGTTCCTTGTCACCTCCAAGGGGGTGTATGTTCTGGTTTTGTCGCTCCTGTTGCCTTCTGAGATCTGATGGGAAAGCCAACTTCTTTTGGCACTACAATTGTTTGAAAGCTGAGTATAAAACTGAGAAAACAGATGTTGTTGCCACAGCGGATGAAAGGATTTGGGAATTGTCTTCCTGTGTTTCATTTCAAAAATAAAGTGGACGCAGATAGAACTTAGCTGGAAATTAGTACTGAAATAAAATGACCTTGGAAGTTTATCTTGGAGGAATTATATCATTCACACATCCAGCTGTTTTCCAGAGCTCCTCATTTCACAAACAGATAATTAAGAATACTTTTGGCCTTGGTGTCATGTGGAGGGATCATGGTTGATCGCTGTCCATTGCCATCTGGTTCTCGGCCTTTGACGATACCCTGTGTGGGTTGAGCGGGCCTCACGGTACTCTTGGAATTCAGAGGTGACATTTGCCCCGCTACTGTGGAAATCAGATTCTAAATGAGTGGGGCCTCATTTTGAGAAATCTGGGGACATGCCATATACTGAATTCTTACTGATAGTGATAGTATCGTGTAAATCATGTTCAAGTCCGCCTTCCTCCTGAATGGATTTGCAAGGCAGTTGGTTTTTCTTCTCCCAAGTAGTTCATTGTGATGCGTGTCTGCACTGAGCTTGCTCCAGTGAGCTCTTCTCAGGGCGCTCCTCTCCAAAGCAGCTTGGGCTATATTGACTCTAGGACGAAAGCTCATGCTATAGTTGAAAGCAGCTAGACTTTTCTTTGAAAGCCTGACATTTTGGGTGCCTTTTTAAAATGTCTGTGCCACTTTGCATATTGACATGGCCTCCCTGCTAGTAGCCAGATGTCCCTGCAAGCCCCCAAATCTTTCTCTCTCTCAACTCCAACCCGCTCTGGACTTGACTCAGCTGATCATCTCTGCTAAAGGGCAGGGAGCCTTCTGTGTTCTTTATGCTTTAAAGATCAGCATTAAATGAATGCATTTCATTTTAAAAACCTTGTTTTTAAACAATTTTATTATATGGGAGATCTATGCATACACTGAGACCTCTGTTTACTCTCCTATTGGCTGGTGACATTAATCTCAGGATTTGACACACTTTTAAGAGTTATGTTATCTTTTCAGTTGTACTTTAAACTAATTTGATTTTCCAGCTTCTTTCTTCTCTGGATAATGAAAGGGAATCACTAGAAAAAGCTGGAAGTTCTGGGGGCGCCTGGGAGGCCACTTGGTTAAGTTTCTGCCTTCAACTCAGGACATGATCTCAGGGTCCTGGGATCGAGTCTCACGTATGGCACCATGCTCAGGGACAAGCCTGCTTTTCCCTGTACCCTTCCCCCCTTCAAATAAATAAACTATTGAAAAAACAAATCAAAACAAAACTGGAAGCTCTGGTGTGAATTATTTTAGTAGCTTCATTCGTGTGGCAGATACGATACTTTTATTTAAATTTCTTCTCAGAAGCAAGGAAGGAGAATGTTACCTGTGACTTCCCCCACTTTCCATATAAACCCTAAGTCCTTTCTGGCAGCCAGTGCCACAGCATCTTTATTTGTTTCAGTGATATTCTTCCTTAGCAAAAACCCTTCTTTAAACCTAGTCATTTGACAAGACTTCCTTGTTGTGCAAGAATCTGGACTATACACACACATATGCTATGACTGATATCATATCAATATTTTTCATCACTACTTAACTGTATCAGAAAAAGCATGTCCTACTGTTAGGCAGAGTGAGTCATGGTCAAGCTTGCTTTTAAACTTGAAATATTTCATTATGTTTTTCTTCAAAGTATATGACTCGTCAACTAAGAAGGTGGAGGGCTCCTTCCTCACGTTGGGTTTGATTTAGACCCGTGAGGGTACTGGGGATTCATGTGACCCCGCAGTGCTATATCACTTCCTAGCTAGTCTACTTACCTCTCTGCAGGAAAAATCTCACAGGATTTAGTACTATCAACTTACTGTTCCTGAGCCTGGAATCGTCTCTCCTATAAAACATTTCTGTCTTCTTTTCATCATCTATTTTTCAAGACTGCATCATTATTCCCAACTCTATTCCATTCTTTAAAAATGTTGACTCCCACTCCCAAAATTTAAAAAGTAGAAATAAATAAATTACCATGGTGCCTCCCAAAACCTGATGAACTGTCTGACTCAAACCAAAAGGCAAAGTGCCTGAACTGATGTTGGAACAAGTAAGTACTCGAAGCCTCCTTCTGGGCACGCCCTAGGCTTTCTGCTGCAGTGGTTCCCAAAGTGTGTGCCCCACTACACCCCTTCCCACAGTAGCAAGGGCATCACCTGGGGACTTGCTAGAAGTGCTGGTTAGCAGGTCCCACCCATCCTCCTAATTCAGGAATGCTGGGCAAGGCCCAGGGATGTGTTTTTCAGCAAGCCCTCAGGGCAATCCTAGGGAGCCGTAAGGTTGAAAGCAGTGGACTCCTTTAGTACCCTCCCTGGATTCCCCTTCTGAGACTTTCTTTTGCTCTCCTCATCCTCCTTCCCTTTCTCAAATTCCACTCTTCAAAGGAAACTGCTGTCTCGCATGTATAGTGGTGATTGGTACCTTTGCATGAGGCATTGGTTGTGTGGGCCTTACTTCTAGTTGGACCCTAGATGATTCTGTCTCCTGTCCTGGTAAATTGCATTAGCTCCCTTGTTCTTCACGTTTCCTTCTCTTCTGGCTTTTTGGGGGCGCCCTGGGCTTGGTGTTCTCATTCACTTTGGCAAATGAGACACACATACAGAGGCTGAACAAACTCTTGAGTACCTTAGTTTCCTGTTTGTTCCTCTGTTTTTGTCTCATGAAAACACCTGGGCTAGCTTCTGGAGGATGAGGCTTGTGGAAAAGAGGGGAGTCTGCCAGAGAGTCTCACGGTTGCCTAGCTGACCTGTGCCTGACTGCAGACACAGGAGTGAATTCCCAGCTGGCTCATAGGCTCCTTAGTAATTAAAAAAATAATAATAAAATGGTCACTTTGTTTGGGAAGCCACTGAGTTTTGGGGTGTTTTGTCACCCAGCAAGAGCTAAGTAACAACTACACCTGTTAAAGGAATCTTGCTGTCTCAGCTAAGAGGAGGAGGGCAATACAGTGGCCCTTCTCAGGCTCTTAGAAATCGTATCCATCCAGTTGAAGGACTTGACCACATCATTAAGTGTGTAGAATCTGAGCACACCGTTGAGTCAAAATGAACATTCGTGGGTGGGTGTTTTAAATGGCTCATTTGATTTAGTTGCTATTGGAGAGTTTTTTCTTTTAAGCAAACTGAATATAGTTTTCCAGACTTTTCTGAAACCTCAGGAGTTGACTTTGTCCTTGTGTCCTTTAACCCTTTCATCTGTATTTGTTCTCTGCAGACGTTCCGCTAACTTTGAAATGGGATTTGCAGGGAGACACTGGGGTAGATTAAACAGGTCTTTTATGGGAAAGATGATTGCAAAAGTAATCTCTTGTTCGGTTTGAAGCAAATAAATGGATGCAATGGATATTTTACACTCCTGCTTTTGAAATCTTAAAGAGGGAAATTCCCCAAGCATACTAACTTAGAAGTTCAGCTGAGACTATTTTATTCTTCACACCACTTCCCTGCCTGGGTTTCTCCCTTTATAAGGCTTAACATTTGCTGTTTTTAATATTTTCATTCCATGACTGGTGTTTTATATTTGGTTCATAGAATAGTACTCCTTAGCTAAAAATCTAATACTTATTTTAGTGGAAAACTTTCTATGGTGACATGAAATTTTAGGACTATTTAAACTCAGTCATCTGTGACCCCCTTACTTAGCAATAGACTTGGTTTTTCAAGCAGTTCTCCCTAGAGGGCGCCATATCCTCACTTCCCCACTTGGGCCTTCTAAGGTTGGCTGCCCGCCCCATAACATCATGTGACGCTGAAGTCATTTAGATGACCACACTGGAATCTTTTAGCAAAATCTATCCGCAGTGGAGCCTTCATTTTAGCATAATAAACGCACACCTTCTGGCATGCATTTTGTTTAAGCATTATGGAGAGGGAGACATGGTTTATCCGTGGAGGCAATGGTGTTTATTTGGCGTGGTTTTAATTGTTGAGTTCGGCTTACTCCATCTCTGTGTCAACATACAGTGGCCTGAGGAACATTCTGGACTTCTGGTGGAGTATCAGATAGGACACTAAGGACAGGAGCCCCTGGGTGGCTCAGAGGGTTAAGCCTCTGCCTTCGGTTCAGGTCGTGATCTCAGGGTCCTGGGATCGAGGCCCGCATCGGGCTCTCTGCTTGGTGGGGAGCCTGCTTCCCCCTCTTTCTCTGCCTGCCTCTCTGCCTACTTGTGATCTCTTTCTGTGAAGTAAATAAATAAAACCCTTAAAAAAAAAAAAAAGAACACTAAGGATGGACTTCGGGGATCTATGCTTTCATGTGTATGTCACAGAAGTTGCTTAACTCACTGCATTCTGTTTCTTTATTTGTAGGACTGGAGAGCTGGTCTTGATTTTTTTTTTTTTTTTTTGATCCCACCAGCTCTGTGATACAGTCTCTGGTACATAATAATAGTTGTGTATAGTTTGATAGAGGAAGTGGTACCAGTGCTCCCAACTGCCTAACCGCTAAATCTAAGGAAATTTAGGTAGTTACCGAGTGAAATTTTGGTCAGCCTGAAGAAGATATCTTAAGTTTTGAGAAAAAAAACTACATTGCTTATTGAAAACCATAAATCCTAATAGGCACATTTTAATGTATCTTTAAAAAAAAAACATGAATATTTTCATAAAATCAGTGTAAGTTCTTGGCTTAAAATATTGGCTCAGAGAAGCAAGTGTCAGTTACCCAAGATCTATCACTGTGCCTAACCAAGAGTCTTCATTCAAGAAATAGTTGTTGAATGAGGGGCAAGATGGCTAATTCCATTTTTGACATAAATTTTATTTCTAGAATATTCTTTACTATGTGGAGTTAGAATTTATCTCTCTTGGCTCAAGTAGTGGCTTTAAATGTACTCCTTTGGGTTATATCAGGCATATTGTTTTTGCTGTACATGGAGAGTTATTTTTATTTTCCCATCCAGCTACTAAAATAGATGGAAAGAGTTTCTCAAAGCATGAGTGCGTATCACTGGCTGTGTTCTTAATTAGGCATTATTCTTTTTACATGGCCCTTTTTAGGTTTTTTTATAACAATTCTCATACCTGATACAGTCTTATCTTTCCAAATCTAATCACTGCTCTTAGAACTTCCTTATGCACGTTGTTCAAAGTCCTCAATACTCTCTTCCAAATGGGTCGTGGTTTTTTAATATCTTTTCCTTTAGCATTTTTAGCATTTTATCAAAGCCGAGAAAACTGGGATTACCATCACCTTTATGCTAAATACGGTTTTTCTGCCAATACAACATAACTACATGTTAGTTTCTACTAATAACCAAGTCTTTGTCATGAAGGCACAGGTAAATCATATCTCTATATCATCATGATTTTTTAAAAAACTTAAATCAAGATCTACTTGAATCTTCATTGAAGTTCATCTTCTTAGACTTAACCTTTGTGGGGGAACACTTTTGGATTCTGGATATGTCACTTGATTAATTACTTCTGCTTCTACCTTTATGTCAGCTACAACAAATCAGCCCCATAACCATGTCACATGTTCTGTTCATGCATATGTCATATGTCTAATTCAACAGAGGCAAGAGAGAGCAGTTAAGACCCACTGCTAGAAACCATGCTCCTGGGAGCCTGGGTGACTCAGTGGGTTAAAGCCTCTGCTTTTGGCTCAGGTCATGATCTCAGGGTCCTGGGATTGGGGCCTGCATGGGGCTCTCTGCTCAGTGGGGAGCCTGCTTCCTCCTCTCTCTCTGCCTACCTCTCTGCCTACTTGTGATCTCTCTCTCTCTCTGTCAGATAAATAAAATCTTGAAAGAAAGAAAGAAGAGAAAGAGAAAGAAAGAAAGAAGGAAGGAAAGAAGGAAGGAAGGGAGGAAGGAAGGAAGGAAGGAAGGAAGGAAGGAAGGAAGGAAAGAAAGAAGGAAGGAAGAAAAAGAAGGAAAGAAACCACCCTCCAGTTTGTCTATGAAAACATCTCTGGGGTCTTGTCAGATGCAGATGCCTAAAATTGTATACAATCATCCTAACTCTGGCCCAGGTAAAAGGAAACAAGATTATTGTGACCATGACCCAATTCAAAGTCAGTGATCTATAGTGACTCTTTATGACCAACATTTCCTTTCCCAAGAACCGAGAAACCATAGTATTAATGTGTATTCTAGTAATTTGTTGGAAATAAACATAAAGCAAGATGAAGGGTTGCAGAATCTACATGTCCTTTTTATAAATTTATAAATTTTGTGATGTATTTGGGCATCTCAAGTCTTCTGGCCTGTCCATATACCCTCAGATCCCCAGTTAAAACTGGGGCCTTTATTTTCCCCTTTCCAAGGTTTGCTTTACACTTTTTAAGCACAGATCATTGACGTTGAGAAGACACAAACAATATGAGATGCTAATTTTTATATCTATCAGTATTTTTCTCTGACTGTAAGTGGCTGGTCTATAGCTTCTTTGCTGCTTTTCTTTCTCTGAGCAAAAATTAAAACTATCAATACAAATAACAAGTACACCCAAACAACTCATGCGAGCGTCTGATGGGTATAGTAAAGAAAATAGGAAGGAATGCAGAACAGAGGAACAACTGTGATCACAGGGCCTCAGCAAATACGGTTTTTGGTCCTTGAAAAATGAGTGACATTTTGATTGGAAACATTGAAAGGAACTCTGAGTGTAAAAAGTGGTAGGAACAACAACACAAATGAGTGAGTACTTAAATATTTAAGACACAGAAAGGAAACTATTAGCTTACCTAGTAGGTGAGAGTCGGATTAACCAAGTCTTTGCTCCTTGTTTGAATCATTTAATAAACTTAAGGAAGGTTTGGAAGTTTTCAACTAAAGTTGTGATATAACGAAATTTGTAAACTTAACCTAACAGGGGAAAATTGCAGTGAGAAAAGTTAGGGGATTTTACAGTGACCCATGCCATTCAAGCAAGGATTACAATACATGGAAGATGTACAAACAGCCCATATGGTCCAAAGGTGGGGAGAAAAAAATGAAGATGGATTTTACAGTAATTGCATTTTTTAAAGTATACATAGATTGTATGTGCTATCTTTAGGAAAATTACTTTACCTCCCTACCTAAGTCCCCCCTGCCAGTTAGTACTCTTGCCCAAACTGTGACTGCGTACTGCTGATCATACCATATTTCAGGTGGTTTCACACATGGCATTAAATAACATCAAGTCCTGGGGCGCCTGGGTGGCTCAGTGGTTAAGCCTCTGCCTTTGTCTCCAGTCATGATACCGGACTCCTGGAATGGAGCCCCCGCATCGGGCTCCTTGCTCAGTGGGAAGCGTGCTTCTCCCTCTCTCACTCCTGCTGCTTGTGTTCTCTGTCTGGCTGATTCTCTCTGTCAAATAAATAAAATCTTTAAAATAAACAAACAAACAAATAAATAAATAATAAATAAATAAATAAATAAATAAATAAATAAATAACAGCAAGTCCTCCCTCGCCCCCCAAAAGCCAAAACCCACCAAACCATTGACTCGTGTTGTGAGAAGGTGGTCTCTTTTTGATTCTTCTTTAATACTCTTTATTACACCAATGGTAAAGTCTCATTTGGATTCATTTTGGCTTTTCCACCTGCCTAACATTTGCTCTTCTCCCTTTTCTTACAAAGAGAGCATGGGCTTAGACTTGAGTAGGTAGAGTAAGTGGCATGGGGGCTTAGGCCGAATTTGGTAAGGGCAATCAGATGGCTGTCTTGACTTAGTTTTGTCCTATTTTCAAATTATTTTTAATTCTATTTTCAGCAACTGAGAGCATGTCACCTGTGGTCCAGGCATACAGCTTAAATTTAAAATAAAATTTTATAGAAAAAAATGTAAGACACTGATCCAAAGGATTTTAGGGATATCCTAGCAGGAGATAGAGGAGTGTGGCAAAATTCAAGGTGTGGATTCCATGTGTGAGTGACATGCAGTCAACACTGTTTACTGACGGTCCCATTAGAATTGCCAGAACTTTACATGTTAAGGATATTTTTACCTCCACTGAATTTTTTTTTTTAAGATTTTATTTATTTGACAGAGAGAAACATAGCCAGAGAGGAACACAAGCAGGGGGAGTGAGAGAGGGAGAAGCAGGCTTCCCACCGAGTGGGGAGCCCGATGTGGGACTCGATCCCGGGTCTCCGGGATCGTGACCCGAGCCGAAGGCAGTCGCTTAACCAAATGAGCCACCCAGGTGCCCCTTACCTCCACTGAATTTACCAGTGATTGAAATCCTGTCCTTGTGTTCCTGAGAGCCTGCTTGGTGGCTGATAGAGGATCACAGGGCGTTCGCTTGCTCTCCACGAGGGGGAGGGGGCAGCCAGGGTCTGTCCTCCTGGGACATAAAACCACTACTTTGACTACTAGAGACTCATAGTTCTCCCATAGCAACTAAGTGTACTCCTCCGATGTAAGGTAATAAAAATTCTATCTCATGACAGTAGGATTTTTTTTTTCTAAAGAGAACATGAAGTCCCATCTCTCTGTTCACTTCCAAATTAACTCTAATATATCGAATGACCTCTTTTCTAAAATTCGTTTCATGGCGGGTGTGATTGATTTCAAGCTCTTTATAGATTTAATTTAATGTTCATTCCCTCTTGTATTATTGCCCAGCTTGAGTAAAGATGATCATCTGTGTGATTAGAGAAACAAAGCAAGGCCAGGACCGCCCCTTTGAGGGCCAAGTGCACAGCTGCCTTATCCCTGAGTTGGGAAGCAAGCCCACGTGAGGTAGGAATTGCTGATGGATGGACCCTAATGGCTTTTTTAATGCAAACAATTGATTCTAGAGGCAGGAAGTTGCTGGAAGGGTCCACTCTGAGACTCTGCATCAGCACACCAGGCCTTCTTGCTTTTCACTTAGGAAAATAAATGCTCTCTGGACTTTTAAGTCAGACCAGTGGCTTTTGCTTAGAGCCTATATTCTTGAGTCAGAAAGATGAGCTCAAACATGGCTCTACTGTATATTAATACCAGCTGTGTGGCTCTGGGAAGTTATTTACCCTCTCTGAGCTTGAGGTTTCTTAGCTTTAAAGTAGGGATGCATCTGTTTCCTAGGGCTACCATAACTAATTACGATACACTGGGTGTCTTATAACAGAAATTTTTTCTTTCACACACCAGAAGACTTAAGTCAAGAAGGCAGCAGGTCTGTACTCCTTCTGAATACTTGAGGGGTGAATCCTTCCTTACATTTTCCAGTTTCTAGTAGCTCTAGCAATTATTTGGCTTGTGGCTGCCTCATTCCAATCTTTGACCCATCTTCACATGGCCTCTCCTCCTGTATCTCCCACCCTGCTTTTCTAGGGACACTTGTTTTGGGATTTAGGCCCCACCCAGATCCTCTAGAATGGTCTCATCTTAAAATCCTTAATTACGTCTGCTAAGACTCTCCTCAAATAAGGTCACATTCACCAGTTCCAGGGATGGGGAAGTGGACACGTGTTTTAAGGGATACTATTTAACCCACTACAAGGGATCGTCATAATGTACATCACAGGTTAAATGAGAAAATGCTGGACATGTATGCAGTGTTAGTCATCATCATTTTTATGATTATTAAAAACTCTTTGGTTTTGTTATTATGATATTTGCACTTGGTAGACCTAACTGAACTTAACAGTGAGTACTATTATAATTAGATCTGAGGAGAAGATACAAGACTCCAGTGGCCTTTGAGCATTTCATGCAAGAAAACATGGCTCTTGGGGCACCTGGGTGGCTCAGTTATTAAGTGTCTGCCTTCGGCTCAGGTCATGATCCTGGAGTCCTGGGATCGAGCCCTGCATTGGGCTCCCTGCTCGGCCGGAAGCCTGCTTCTCCCTCTCACTCCCCCTGCTTGTGTTCCCTCTCTAGCTGTGTCAAATAAATAAAATCTTAAAAAAAAAAAAGAAAAAGAAAAAAGAAAACATAGCTCTTTCCCAGAGGTGGCCTTGGAGTCATTGATCTTTTATTATTATAGTAAATGCACATTATAAAACTTTAAAGGGATGATTTTTTTTTCTGGTTTTAGCAGAAAATGAAGGCAACCGGGGATCAAAAATGTTAATGATATGCCAACAACTCCATTCCATAAAATTTGGAAAAAGATAGATAAAACTTTCATTTGAAACTAAAATAAATTAAAAGTATTTCTGTGGCTTTGGATGTGCCAGTTTTGAACAAAAGTCAACAAAATCAATAAAGCCTAATTTTAGGATTGTGGGTCTTCTCTGATTCTAATTGAGAAAGTTTCCCTTCCAGAGGCAGTTCTTCTCCTAAGATCCGTATCCTGGTGGAAAGGTAAAGTAAAAGCAACATCCCACCAATAGGGAGTTCAGACTCTCCTTGAGGAGGTATACCGCAAACTGTACCTTGAAACTTTAACCTCCTAAAATCCCTTTTCATTCTTACATAGAGATGACATTTCTCATTTTCTCACATTTTTCACTAGTCCTTTGTTTGTTCTTACCTGTCCACACCAAGGCAGACTATACTGATTCGGTTCATACCAATTCTTTGTGTGTCCTGAGCATCTAACAATACTCGAGGCCCTTTCGGGGGGGCATGGGTAAGCAGATGCCATCTTCTGGTTTCTTTCCTTCTGCATAGGATGTCTGTGTCCATCTACCTGAACTTATGACCAACTCTTTGAGGCGGGGTGGGGTGGCTATTGTCATACTGTGATAAGGAGTCACTGAAACCCTTTTTCTATCCCAGTATACTCACAAGTTAAGGACAACTAAACAGTTAGCCAAATCTCAGCCTCTTAGGGCAAAGAAATGAATGGAAATAACTCTCTTTATGGTCTGTCATCAAAGGACTCGAAGAAGTCCTTCCATTTGAACTCATGGAGAAAGCCTCATGTTGTTATTTGCACTCCTTAGTCTATGCATATTCTTATACACCATGCCATTTAGAAACAAAAATCTGGAGTAATGATGCTATGATTAAATGGGACTGAGGATGACAGTGAGGTCATGTTTATAAAACGGTATGGCAAAGAGGCTGAATGTTTGCACTTGACGCCTCTTCTCACAACAGACACCAGGGGGCGACACTTACACAGGCATATCTCTGAGATGATGTGGGTTTGGGTCCAGATCTCTGCAATAAAGTGAATATTGCAGTAAAGTGAGTCAAATGAATTTTTTGGTTTCCAATGCATGTAGAAAGTTATGTTTGCATTAAACTGCAGTTCATTAAGTGTGTAATATTATCCCTAGAAAAACAACATGCATAACCTTATGTAAAATGTATCTTATCATTAAAAAAAAAAATGCTAACCATCATCAAACTTTTGGTGAGTTGTTAATCACTGATCACAGATCACCATAACAAAATAATGAAACAGTTTGAAATAGTGCAACAATTATCAGAACGTGACACAGAGATGAAACGAGCAGATGTTGTTGGATAATGGCACCAGTCGACATGCTCACTGCAAGGTTGCTCTAAACATTTCATTTGTAAAAACAAACCACCACAACAACCAGCATCTGTGAAGCGCAATAAAGCAAGGTGTGCCTGGATTCAGAGATTTCAATATTCAGCAGAGACGTGGCATCTGCCTCCAAAATTGGGGTGCCATCACAAGGGACATAGCTTTGTATGTTTGAGACGCTTTTCCTCACTTCACTTCCCAGGTATCATTTATTCATCTTTCATGACCCAGCTCAAATACTTTAGCTTCTGAGAAATCGTAACTAGGTCCCCCGGCTGAATTTACCCCCATATGTCCTGCCGTAGACTTTGACTACAGCTGTATCCTAAGCACGCTGCTCTATACTATTGCAAGCCTCTGTAAGCCACACCGTGACTCACTTGTTGAGTCTGGCAGGGATGTACTGATTCCTCTGTACTTGGTAAATGCACAAACCAGAAAAGACTGCTGAGTCTACCATTGTTATTTCTGTTGCTAGCTAACCAATTCCTTTAGTGCTAAGGACTTAAAATACCAATATCACTGATAAGATATCACTGCCCGTAATAATCCTTGGCTGCGCCCCCCACCCCCACCCCCATTGACCCAAAACAGCACTAAATCATTTTGATAGGTTAACTCCTCTGATGCCAAATTAACACAACAGTTTCTCGTGATTGATCTTCTTTCTAGTAGTTAGAGCATTCTTTTGGCAGCTTTTTTTCCTGCAGGAAAGACAGGAGCCATGGCTGGCTCACAGAGTCACCATAGTTAATCCCTTCATCGTACCGAGCAGCTGACACCCACAAGACTTCGGGGACACGTTGACACTCTGGTGGCCTCCTGGAGGGATTAGCACTGTTCCTTTCCATGAACTGCATACAGGGACTACTCAGTCAATCCAATTTAAAAGTGGCCTGGGTTGTTGTAAAAGAATAAGTCAATTTAGGAAAACAAAAAGTAGTCTGGGAGAGGGTAAGGGGGGAGCTGTTAATCAATGAGTATCGTTTCAGTTCTGCAAGGTGAATGAGCTCTAGAGATGTGCTGTACCTAGATGTACATAAGATGTACTTATAGATAACAATACTGCAGTATACACTTCATAATCTATTAAAAGGATAAATCTCATGTTAACTGTTACTACCAGAGTGAAGAAAAAAATAAAAAGAAGAGAGAGGAGGGAAAATGTGGGTTGTTTCTTCCTTTGTGAAATCACTTAAGTTTTGGTCCTCCAGAGGTGGAAAGCACAATTTAATTAATGCCTGTAATAAACAGAATACATATCTCCAGACACTAGGAGTTCCCCAAAGATCATGGGTTTTTCCTTGTGTTTTTAAGAAATCGCCACATTAGAAACTGTAGTAACTGCAAGTAAGCGAGTGAGTGTGTGTGTGTGTGTGTGTGTGTGTGTGTGTGTGTGTGTGACTTGAGTGATTCCAGTGCTTTATTATAAATGATAAGATAACTTTGTGGCTTCAGAAAACTCCACAAATCTGTTCCTTGGGGCCAGCTGTATTTACGCATACAAGGTGAATGAAATGAAGTCACATTCTCTTTTCCTTTGATAGATCATCATCTTCAAATTTGTGGTCATTTACGAATTCCACAGTGACTGTTTCAGTGCCTGGCGACATCAGTCAAGAGAAATGATTAGAGGGAACCTGTTAAACCGCAGACAGTAAAGCTTTCAATCCATCCCTGAGCTTTTCCAAGGCTTGGCATGCAGTAGGGTAACTTGCAATGTTTCCTGTTGCATGTTTTTAGGTTGCAACTGTCTAGTTGGGGAGCTTGGGAAAAGTTGTTTCTTTGGGCTTAATTCTTCTTACCTGAGATTCCCGGTATCAAACCAGACAATGCTCATTTTAGGCTAAAGAGTCTGCCAAAAATACCTTTATGGGTTTTTAGACCATATTTTTTAAGAGGAGATCATATTTTATTTGTGATTTACAACAGAATGCAGTCTCCAAAGGGCTAGATATTTGGTCTTTGTGTTCATTGCCCTGTCTCTAGGGCCTGGAGTAGAGGCTGACACAGGCTAGCCTCTGGTAAATATTTATTACAAGGAGAAATATTCATTAAATGGAGAAAACATCTTCCTTTCCTTTCCTCCCTTCATCTCTTCTTTCTTCCGTTCCTTCATGTCATGTTTGCTAGGAAGGAAAGGAAGACGAGCAGAAGGAAAGTTGACATATTAACACCTCATTAAGCTGAACCTCATTTGCTAGAACAACCATGCTAAAGCCTCCCTGGGGAAGATTTAAACTTCAGACTCTGAATGAGATGTCAAGAGCAACACTTTTGTAAGAGAACAAAATACATCAAAGGACTTCAGCTACCTTTTTCCCTTATAAAAATCACTCCTCGGGCTGATTGGTGACCCTTGGATGGAAGGGTGCGGGGGAGCGAATGCCAACAGTCACCCCGGGTCAAGAGCGAGTAGGAGAAGAGGAAGGAGAGAAACTGGGTCTTTAGATGATTCTTTCCAGCTGTTTGTTGCCCTGTGAGAACAGGAGAGTTAGTGCTGTGGCCATGGGGATTTTAGGGCTGAAGGAGATTTTATTCTTGTTTGTTTATTTAATATGCGGGGGAAGTTTTCATGCCACTGAAGGGAAGCAGCCCGTGGAGGGGAGAGGAATAGTCTATGAAGCAAGGGGCTGGAAGAGAAGGTCTGACGACGGGGAGCTTCGTTTGCTGTGACACCACAGAGAACATTATGAGGATGTTGAGTAAATATTTGGAAAAGAACAACAATAATACAAACAACACACAGGTGCTGAGCCAAGAAAAACCAGATGCTTCTGAATCACTTTAGCAAGTTTGTTGGCTACTTATTCATTCATTTTTCTTCATCATCTTGAGCTGACTCAGACAAACAGCAAAAGAGGCAAATGTTAAGAAAATATGTGGAAAACTTAACAATCAGCAGAACTCTAAAGAGATTGCCATTTTTCAGGTCATTTCAGTCCAGTTCTTGGGATACTGTGAGGTTAAAAGTGCTAAGAACAATCACCAGGTGGGGTGACACTAGGAACTAAAATATGGGACTATGTTTACAAGTCACTAGGAGATCTGAAGGTACAGAGCTTCACAGGTTTTTGAATCTAAATGGGGGAAAACAGAGACAAGAGGCAGCCGGAGCGATATGTTTGTTGGGCAAACTTTGTCCCTGTCCTATGCCCACACACTCACATCCTGCTCACTCCTCTGGAGCCCTTTCAGGATCTCTTTTAGACACCAGTCTCCCCTCTGGGGATCTGTCTTCAGATCCAAAATCCTCTCTGCACTGGGGGCCACACTGCATGTCAGGATACAACTTTCTGGCTTCTACTCTGGCTCTCCCTGGCTTGCGAGCAGCTTTGGACTTCACGTCTTGGGCTCAGTGTTCCTGAGATTAGCTTCCTGGGGCATCAAGCCCTGGGTCGCACATGCGTTGCCAACATGGGCTTCTCTCTGACTCCTGTCCGCCGTCAGCGGGTGCATGTGAGCTGTGCTTCGGCATTGTTTGCCCATTGCACATGGATGGTAATGAAAAGGGAGGCAGCAGATATCGCCCCAGTATCAGGGGGGAAAATGGTGCAGGAAGTAAAAGCCACAGGACAGTAGCAAGGTAGAGCTGGTTCAGAAACAAAAGCCCAAAGGCAGTGTGGCGTTGGTGGGGGGCAGACTCTCTAGAGAGAAATGTGGACACAGGCATTTGGGATTGGAGTCGATTTTGAAGCGGGAGGTGAGGATTTAGGGATCCCAGGTACAGAGCAAACAAGTTTGTGGGAAGCCACATGAACAAGGAGGGGTAGCTCTCCTTTGCTTTCCATCTGCCCCTAATCTGAAGTTAGTGTGGCTGGTGAAGCTTCAGATCCTATTCCTGTCTTTCACTACAGCTTCTGCAGAGGAGTATAACCTGATCTCCATCTGCTTCGGCCGGCTGCACCCCATCCATCCTGGAAAGTCACCTCAGTACTCCCCCTTGATGTTTGTGGCCTGCATCCTCTCCTACCCCAAAGTGTAATCTCCCTCCATGCAGAGTCACGTTTGAAAGCTGCTCAGTATTTCTTGTTTTTGCATTTTCAGATTGCATCCCTTGACTACCAGCCCCGCTCATACTGCTAATACCTACCGACACTACTATGCCCACATTTTGGCTAGTTTCACATGGATTGGCTTATTTGAGTTACACAGAAGCCATATACATTAGAAGATACTACCAGAGTCACCATGCAACAATATTTCTCGTGCATGGCCCCTATTTATGCCTCTTGTCTTACCATAATTATCATAGCACCCTCTTTCACCTTCAGAGGGTCCTGGTTTGGACAGTTGTGCAATCAGACTAACTTGCTGCACTTACTATCCTCCGTTGACAGATGAGACACAGAGAAGCTAGGTCCCTTCTCCATTGTCACATGGCTGATAAATGTCTGGGCCAGGACTGGGACACAGGTATCTAACCCCACAGTGCCAGCACGGGAATCACTGCGTTCGGATCCATGTTTATTGTAATGGATGGCTGGGCCTTAAGGGTTCATTTCCACTGCTAATTTACTTCTGCTATGTAGTTTTGATATTTCTGATGCTCTGTAGCTTCTCATCTCTCCCTCCCATCCCCACCCCCCAGTGGCCACCAGGCCCCGGGTGCCCGATTGAGGACACGGGTTAGAGGGGGAGTTTTCACCACACGGGGCTGTAATAGAGAGAGAGGTGGGGTGCTTGCTCGAGTGCATAGAGGACATAAGAGAAATTTATTTTTAGGAATGGAAGATGTAGGCAGCTTGGTGCAAAAGACTTGAGCAAGATTTTCATTAAAAAAACAAGAAATTCTTAAGCCAAGTTATGGCCCAGCCATTTATTGTAGACAACTTACCAGTTGATTCAAATTATGCCACAATCGATTCCAAAGAAGCAAATGGAATCGATTACATAACTGGCTAAAATGCTTAAGAACAGCTGTGCCATGCAGAAGCTCATCTGATATCAACTGACTTGTTTTCTGTAAAAATTGAAGTTTGAAAAATCAATGGTGTCGTTTCCATGCTAAAGCAAGTTTATGGCCAAGAGTGTAAGCAATACATATTTTAAAACCTTCAAGCTCATGCAACACCTTTTTCTCAAAAAAAAAAAAAAAAAAAAAAAGAAGAAGAAGAAAGAAACAGAGAAAAAAAAGAAAAAAGAAAAAAAGAAGAGGTAAAAAATGCAGCCACTCTGACTTTTCACATTGTGAAAACAATGAATTCCCTGAGTCACACAGCTTAGATCTCATTCCTCACCCATGTATCAGTATCTGCTTCCTCCCGTCACTAAAAGCAGCACACCAGCAGACTCCTCTGATTGCACACCATCTTGTCCAGAGTTTGTCAAAAGTGTGTAGGTCAGCCTTTAAACAGAAATAGAGGTAACCGGAAACCATAGCTTTACATCAATACCAGATAATCTCACCTTGTGGCAGTGTTCCCGAGTAGCTGTTGACATAACACGTATGTACTTTTATTTTTTAAGTTTTTATTGAAATTCCAGTAAGCTAGCATGCAGTGCATTATTAGTTTCAGGTTCACAACACAGTGATCCAGCACTTTCCGACATCACCCGGTGCTTATCACGACAAGTGCCATCCTCTGTCCCCATCGCCTATTTCCCCCCTCCCCCCAGCCACCTCCCCTCTGGTGAGCAGTTTGTTCTCTATAGTTAAGAGTCTCATGTCTTGGTTTGTGTCTCTCCCTGTTTTGTCTCCTTTGTTCATTTGCTTTGCTTCTGAAATTCCACATCTGAGTGAAATCATATGGTATTTGTCTTTGTACATAGCCAAGTGTAAGAGCTTTTCAAAGCTCTTAAAAACCATACAACACCAACATGATGGCTGGGAGCTCAGCCCCCACATAATCCAGTGTCCTAAGGAAAAATCACCATTCAGGCTGGGCCGCCTGAGCTGGGCTACTTCTTCCTCCAGTAAGGAATGTGTAGTCTAGACTGTGGGAAGATGGCCACAGGCAGGGTGGGGCATTTGTACCCTGTCCTTCAGTAGAAGACAGTGCTCTGCTGTCCTTATTATGTAGGGGGTCAAAGTGCGCTAAATGGAGGGAGGGCTACACTCTATAGTCATAATTTCAAAATTCAGTTCCTTTCATTATGATATGTGAGTCCCCATCCTGTTCTTTTCTGCTCCTGAATAGAAAACAGGATGATAATACTTTGCCTGAAGGGTAAACATGAATATCCTCTATTCTATCTTGCATTCCTCTGTTCTAAAATGCTGGGAGCTCGGAGATATCTTTTTCTAAAGGAGGTTTTCTCCCTCCCGTAACTGCTAATGCCACCCAGCAGTAAGAGGCACATTTCCTTCACTTAGCATATAGCTGTCAATGGTGGAAGTTCGGGAGTTGAGTTCATAAACAGTAGAGCTTTGCTATTTATTGGGTTCTTATTATGTCCCAGGCCCAAGGTTAAATGTTTCATTCAGATTATCTCATTGATTCCATCGTTATACAAGGTAGGAATACATTTTGGCATCCCCATTTCACTGAAATGGAAACAAAACTCAAAAGGCCATCTGCGCAGGGTCACAAATGCAGGTAATGACAACTTCAGGTCTGTTACACAACAAAATGATCATATCTCCAAAGAACTAGCAAAAGAGTCCTAAGGCTACGATGGCAGTAATCTCCTCCTACTCCATAGAGCATTGCTTTGTGTTCATGAGAGCCCATTGAGGTGAGGATGCTGCCAGTTGGTTGGATCAAGGCAGGGAGCTTGGCTTCTTTGACAATGACTGGATCTCCAAGAAGAGGAAATGAGCCTGGCTGGACCTCTTTCCCTTGCCTCGTTTCCAATATTTTCCTTGCCTTCCAACTCTTAGAGTGTTTCTGCTTCTTTTTCATCACTCTTATGATGTGCAGTATAGCCTTAAAAAAAATAATGGGGGGGAGGTGAATGTGGTATATACCAGCAACAGCACTTCCTATCTTCCCCTCCATTCCAAAGTCCAGACATCCGTTAGTAGTCTTCTCTCTGAATCTTGTGGTTAGATAAATCCACTGGACCCTAGACCTAGAAGAAGCCTGGGATCGTCTGTCCCTAACTCTCGAATTTTATGAGCAGGCCTACAGATCCAGAGTAAGAGAAGGGATGAGATTTGTCTGAAGTCATAATTAGTGTCACATCAGAGTTAGCAACTCCAACCACTCCTTTTCCCATCAACATCGGGCTGGAATGTGGGTTATAAGGGTCCTCTAGCAGAAATGCAGTTCAGTAGCCTCGTTGGTTGGGAGCAGAAATTGGAGCAAATAGGAACACAGACTTTAAGAATACACATCATGCAATTTAGGGTTTAAAGGCAAGCTGAACTTTATCTTATCATGTTAATCCTTTGACTATAGCCCTGCCTCTCCCACTGCTGCAGGGTTTAAACCTTGCTCTGCCTTGGTTTCTTACAAAACTGAGGAGCTTGGGAGCTTTGTAGCAACTCTAAGATAATATACTGGGCCGTTCCCCTGAATCCTGCTGAAGAATGCGGAGTTGAGATGTGCTAAGGTTGACAGCAGCCTTTTCATCATTCTAAACGACTTGGGAGGCACATTTGCAAATGACTTAAAACATTGCCATTTTCGTGTTTGGAAAGCAGTTCGTGATTATTGGAATGGTTAGGATGTGGGTGGCTAATTCCTGTCACAACTCAAAGGGGGAAAAATGAACATAGAAAACAAAATAGAACAAGTACTGAACGTACAGTTAATGGCTCATGTACTCAACCTCTGCTGAGAATATTTTTTACATAGTTAACTTCTGAAAGTAACCAAATGTACCCCATTTAATCATAAACTCAAGAATTGAAAGTGGTTGGTGAAAATGTACCTAGCATGTCTCTTAGTTTCCTCTTCCATCTCAAACTGTGGCCACTGGGCATAATTTGACTTTCTCTTATACATCACCATCCTTGCTGTGATCACTCATTATTGTGGGAGCTTGAATACCATGCAATTTACATCCTTTATGGTATTAGAGCCCATAACACAGTTTGCCCCAGAAATTGTAGATACTGATTTTTTTTCTCTTTATATTTGCCCGACTGTCTTTCGTGTGTTCCTTTTTTTTTGTGGGGGCCCCATAACCTAAGTTAATCTCGCCCAACCACGTACCCTGAACACACTGGCTGGGGAAGGAGAGCCACTGATACTTCCTGCCTTACCTGGCTCTTGACTTTGCCCTTTCATTCTAGGGCCAAGGCTGTCTTCTTTGTTTGAGTTACTGTTTGCATGTGACTGCATTAGCCTCAAGCCTTGATTTGTGTGACTGTTACTTACCCTCGGCACTTTCTTAGAATAACAACGTTCATCCTAGTCTTATTAATAACAGTGGCAAGAGAATGACTAAATGCCATTTAAGCCAATATTTTATTTTATTTAAGATTTATTTATTTATTTATTTGACAGAGAGCCAGAGAGCACAAGCAGGGGAAATAGAAGGCTGATGGAGAAGCAGGCTCCCCCACTGGACAGGGATCCTGGTATGGGGCTCGATCCCAGAACTCTGGGATCATGACTTGAGCCGAAGGGAAGCATTTAACCAGCTGAGCCACCCAGGCATCCAGCCAATATTTTACACATAATGTATTCTCTTACAATAACTCTGCAAAAGAGGTCTTTAGTTCCACTGGAAAACTGAGAAAAATAAGGCTCAGAGAATTCAGACTCCATTCTCCTCAGCTCCAGAGCTCATGGTCATTGCTCTGAATCACTTCCTAGAAACCAGACTAGAATAATACACCAACATTCCTGTCCCCCAACACAAGCCCCCAACTCCTCTGGCAGCTGAGTCTTGGTGGGCTGGTTTAATGGCTGGGCCCACCACAATCTTTTGAAGAAGTCAGACAGCTGTCTATACTCCTGACTTCAGCAGGGACATCCTTCCAGTTGTAAGTAGCTACTGCTTGTTCCCACTGGAGCAGGGCAGGTATTCAGCAAGCTCTCAAGAGTCCTGCATAAGGTAGTTGTAAATGGTAAATGTATAAAGACCCCTTCTCCAGGCTGTCCCCCTAAGCATCATAGATTCATGAACGGGGTACATCTCTTTCTGGCCCTAGAAAAGTGTTCTTGTTGTTGTTGCTTCTCAGGAATCGGCTGAGGAGCTGGTGATCAGAATAGTTGAGTTGGAAAATGAAAGGCCTCTGAGTAAGTGAAGTATTGTTATATTATTTCAAATTTGTTTATTCAATGAAAGGGACTGAGAAGGGGTTGTGGGAATTGTCTCGTGTTATCATGGGAGCCGACTTCAGAGAAGACAAATGCACCACCCCCGGTTCCTCCTTCACCCAGGGAACATCATGTGTCCCTGAGCAAGAAGGAGTCAGGAGATTTTTTTAAAAATACAGTTTGTGGAAAGGGCAAGGAAAGAAGCAAGCAATGTTTGAAAATCTATTTTTTTTCTAATGATAGCTAAGTGACATGCACTGGGGATTTATCATGTGCCTCCTACTTTGACAAGCACTGACACAGACATTAGATCCTCATGAACACTTATCCATTTAACAGAAAAGAAAACTGAGGCTTCACATTTTGCTTAGAGTCACAAAGGTCGTAAGTGACTCAGAAGGGATTTGAACTTGGCCAGCTGTTTCCTGAGCCTTGTCTACCTGCTGCCCTACATTACCTCCTATTAAGGATACTAACGGTTTATTCTGACCTGAGAAGATTTCAATCAAACATAAAAGCCCGATAAATGTAAGGTATGATATTAATGGAACACTTAAACTACCCACGTGGGCTGCAGATGGTTGCTGATGGGGAAGCTGCCTTAGAGAGCATGAAAGGATCATTTCCTGAGTGCATCTCAATGTGCCAACAAAAGCTATCTGCTTTGAGCTGCACCAGAGCCCAAGGTAGGAAAGGGAGGTTAAAGAGGGACTTCGTAATTTTTAAAATGGAAGAACAGCGTTTGTTTCCAAAGTGATTAATTGCACAATTCAGTGAATGTCATCAAGTGGGAAAGATGCCTCCTGTGAAGAGGGGGGCACTCTAATTAAGTGAGAATGAAGAGCGAGACATTGAAAGACACTAAAGACACTGAAGCCCTACAAATCACAGATGCGGGGAAGAGAGGGCAAGGGTCACTATCAACATAGACTTACTCCCCAAGTTCTTCAGAACAGGTGCCAGGAGAGGCAGAGATACAATAAAGGCTTCTGGATTGTGTTTGCCGCTTTTTTAGCTATGGAAGCGCTGATTAACTCCCTCCGAGCCATTGGAGTTTATATGCCTGAGGGGACTTACCATCCGGAAATCAGGCAAGGAAAAAGATTGTCACTAATTCGTGCCCTGGAAAACAGCCAAGCCCGCTGACCAGGTTTTCCTTACCCGGGGTGGGATACATCTGCAGTCGCCTTTAATCTATGGGGGTTCTCCTCACTTGGGGTCACTTTCACTTGGGAACAATTTGTGAGCCTCTGAAAAATCCACAGAGAAGCCCAACAGGATTCAGGCTTGATGATGATGATGATTATGACGGGCAGGAATAGTTGGAGGGGGAGCTGATTTTTATCACTTGTTGACTGACTCTGTCCTTTAGAGAATCACTGGGTTCCTCTGGAAGAGGTACGCTAGTGCCTAAGTGGCACAAGGGGCTTTCTACCCTCTGTCTTAGCCTCCAGGCTCTTTCCATGAGTCTGCAGAGATGACTTCTGGTGGTGGGGGAGGTTTGACAAAGCTTTTGAGACAGCTGTACTTCCACCAGCTCTAGTCACCCCCTGATGTTCACACCAGCCCAGAGCAGCGCGTGGCCAGTTCCCAGTCCCACAGTGACACTGTTAGCCTGCAGCAGACTTGAGAATGAGTGGCAGTCACCTTCTCTTTGATATGTCCAAGCACAAAGGACATCCTGGGGTGATGGCTTCATTCTTGTTGAACCTAAAGTAGCCCCTTTTCTGAGTGGGGGGGGGGCTGCATTCAGTGCTAACCAACATCCTAGGTCAGGTAAGGACAGATGTTGCATCAAGATGTTACGAAGGGACCCAATCACACTTCTGTATCCCAACTGTAGACATTTACTGCCAATTTGGATAGATGAGCCACTGCTGCCAAGGAACACTTCACACAACAAATATGTTTTTTAATTTTTTTCTTATCAAATTCATCACATTTATAAATGTTTTAAATTCCCATCAAAATGCAATTTAAATGATCACCCCCAAACAATCTTTTAAGACTACTAGCTACTTTCTGGAAGTCTCATGCAAGGAAATATCACAGATTTTCCTGTGAGAGATATATCGATCCTCAAAGGGGACTTTCCAAGGTTGCCTCACTACAGCCTGCCATGTGCTAAAGATTTTTCTAGGATTTTCCACCTCTGGAAGACACAAGGTTTACTTGGCACAAATGGGACATTTGGACTGGTTAAAAATTCAAGACTCTGGAGGGGGACTGGGTGGCTCAGTTGGTTAAGAATCTTCCGTCAGCTCAGGCCATGATCCCAATATCCTGGGATTGAGCCCCATGACAGGATCCCTGCTCAGCAGGGAGTCTCTTTCTCCCTCTTCCTCTGCCCTTGCCCTACACTTGTGTGTATATGCTCGCTCGCTCTCTCAATCTCACTCGCTCTCGCTCTCACTCTCTTTCTCTCTCAAATAAATAAATAAAATCTTTTTAAAAAAATTTGGACTCTGGAACCAGACTGGCTAACAAATTCTAGTTCTGCTACGTACTAACTATGATTCTCTGAGCAAGTCACTTAACTTGCTTGTACTTCAGTTTCCTTACCTGTAAAATGCAGATGATCAGAGCACTACCCTGTAGAGTGAGGTGTAAAAAAACAATACCTGTAAATGTCCGTTAGAACTATGCCTGGCACATAATAAGTGCCATGGAAGGGCTTGTTTTATTATTAGTATCATTATCATCATCATCATTATTATTCATTTCATGGTAGGCACCAGGCATATAGTGAACCAAATAAGTACATCCCCAGCTGGGACAAACAGCCCTTAAAAATCAAACCCATCAAGGGGCACCTGGAGGGCTCAGTTGGTTAAGCATCTGACTCTTGGTTTCAGCTCAGCTTATGATCTCAGGGTCATGAGATCAAGCCCCACTTTGTGGACTCCCCACTAGGTGGGAGTCTGCTTCTTTCCCTCTCCGTCTGCCCCTCTCCCTGCTCACATTCTCTCTCCCTCTCTCTCAAATAAGTAAATAAATCTTCAAAAAAATTAAAACAGTCAGAATATAGTGTTGGCTCAAGTGTTAGGAAAGAAACCCACAGGGCATCGTGATAAGGACCAAGCTTCAGGGCTGCCAGATAAAGCCTGTCAGGGAAGGCTTCTCCAAGACAATGCCCTGTGTAAGCTGAGCCTAGAGGCTGAGAGGGAGAAGACCCAGCCTCTATTATTACCATTAGCAGAAGCAGCATCACATCTGTCCCTTAATTATTACTAAGGGTCAGGCTCTGTATTGATCTTCTCAGTTAAGTGTAAGCATATAGGATTAACTCCATTTTATAATGAATACTATTGAGGCTCAAGGAGGTTAAGGGTCTTGCTCAAGGTCACACTTACGTGTGGCAGGGCTTTGATCACAGCAAGAGTCCTCCTGACAGCAAAGCTCATGATGGCCCTTTCTTCTGCACTCCCCGGACTTCCTCTTGTACCAGCTGCCACCAGGATGAGGACCATTAGAGCATGTAGCTCAGTATGGGCAAGGGAAGTTTCTCTATAAATTAACCCAAATATATGAAGGGATCTACTTAGTTTGGGTGGCCAGAGTGCTCTGCCTTCTGGCTGTGGGGGCAGGGGAGGAAGAGCATATAAGGTCCTCCTCTTCATTTGATCAGACTGACCACCGACTTGTGAGTTCTTAGGTTGGCAGGTGCACGGACGGCAGTCTTTATTCGAGAATGTGTGAACCAGGCATGCAGACTGGACACGTGCCCTGCCTCCTCTGATTGATGCCCATGCAGTGAGGGTATTTCTCTGAGGTGCTGATGCCCGTGCTGGGTACCGCGGCAGAATTTGCCCTTCTTCAGAGAGCTGTGGTCCTGTGGTCTCGTGTACTGTTCGTGCCAGGCTTGAGTGGGATAGGGATTCATGACTTCCTCACATCCACTGCCTCCTTTCCTTAAGTTTAGAGTCCTTCTTGAGCTCCACCCAGAACATTAGCTTTTCTTCGGATAGCATCCTCCTGATGTGTAAGTTGTCGCTAACCCTTCATTTTTGGTTTTTGAACAATGTGATCACACTCACTCTTAAATCTTTCAGAAATACTTCCAGACGACTCTCATCTACTGAAAATGTCCCTGAGCCCATCTTTTTCTCACTCTTGTAATCACTATATATCTTCTTACACTGTCTTGTAATGTCATTCACCTGGACCTAGGGAAGAAGGGAAAAACACAAACATACTTCGTTCAGCCTCTTGAATTTGAAGTCAGGTCACCTACACTCCAAATATGGTGGAAACCACGTTACCACATTGTACTGGCCAGGGTTATGCAGGTGCAATGAGAAGCAAGTCCTAAATGGCTTCTGAACCTTTGTGTTTGGATGCAGGGAGAAAGGTCGATTTAATTTAACCTGGGGTAGAGAATTGAGAACTTTTCTCTGGGGAGATGACGATTCATTTGAAATGTCGTTGTTGGAATATGGTTTTTGTAGACAACGTCTTCTACTCTCAAAATCCCAACCATACATTTCTCTTCATAAGTGAAATCTACTCATGGCCCTATTCACCTCTTTAAATAGTGACCAGCAACTCACAGCACCTTAAACACAAAGCGAGGCAACATCTGAGGTATCCAAGAAGCAGCAAGACTCAACTAAGTATTTTCATCTGAGCTTATGTTTGTTTTCATAAGACAAAAAAATATTATCAGCAGAAGCTTTCAGTGAACTTGACACAGGAAGATGACAGAAAATCTCACTCACTCCAAATAGCTCTATCATTGAACATGAGGAGACTCAGAGGCCTCAGGGTACATTTTGGGCGGGAAAAGAATGTGCACGTCACCTCCACAATGCCTAACTAAGCACAGTCCAGTTCAACCTGTCTACATCTCAAGCCACATTTAGACATATAGCTCTTGCATAATTTAATGAAGCTGGGACAGTCCAACACTCTCAATAGGCATCATTTATTTAAATTAAATATGGATTTTTCGTTCTTGTTATCAAAAGATCTTTGGATGTTTTCTTCCAATGGCAGAAATACCAACATCTAGAATCAGATGATTCTTGGTCCAAAAGATTTTTGAAAACAGCTCTAAAAATTAAATTCATTTGTCAGGACTTTTTAAAAAGAGATGTATGGCTGGGTGAACAGCTCTCCCAGACCAGAGCAACAGTGATCCTAGCCCTCGGGGATATTCTGGAAATGTTTTCACTTCTATTCCTTCATTCATTCTTTCTTTTCATTCTCTCTTCTCCTTTCTCTCTCTCTCTGTCTCTCTCTCTCTCACATACACACACACACACACACCCTTTACTCTAAAGTTAGTTACTTTTTCTTCCTGCATTTAACTTTCTGTCAGGTATAACGTTAAATTACCAATAATGCCTCCCACTTCGTATCTACACTAAGACTATTTCATAGATAAGCTATATGGCCATCTCTGTTTTGAAACAAGAAAGCTTTTCACTGTACATGTATTTAATATTTCACGAGTGCTGAATGAATGAACACATATATAAAACAGCATATGTGTGTGTATATATATGATGTTTTGTGTGTGAGTGTGCATTTAATAACTCAGTGAAATCTAGTCCCCCCTACTTATTTGGAAAATTTAGTCTTACAGATGTTAGTGACATTATGTCCTTATCTATGACAATAAGTTAAAAAATATCTTGCTTTCTGCATTTTATATTTAATAAACATCTTGGTGCATCATAAAATAAAACCCAGTTAGGAGAAGGAGGTAGACGAGACCAAAGAGAGTCTCTAAAATTTATCAACTAGTGAGGTTATTATACACATTTGATGCTTAAAAGCCAAATTAATGATTTGTCTTATTGATACTTCAAATGAAAATAACAGACATCTGTAAAAGATTTCCACCTTGTTTTTAAGCTATTTCCTGTGTATAGGGGTGCCTGGGAGGCTCAGTGGATTAAATGTCAGACTCTTGATTTCGGCACAGGTCATGACCTCAGGGTCATGAGATGGAGCTTTCCTCTGGTCTCCCTAACTCAGCACAGAGTCTGCTTATCCTCCCCCTTTGCCCCTCCCCACCTTCACAGGCATGGGTGTGTGCTCTCTCAAATAAACAGATCTTTAAAAACATATATTTCCTGTGTATAAATATGAATGCTCAATATGAGAGGGAAATAATCCAGTCTTCAGGTTCATTTCTATCTCCTCCCAACCAACCTATCCCAACTTAATTAACTATGTAAAGGTTAGAACTCACAATTCAACCTCTTTCGGGCAACTTTGCTACGTGTTTAAAATGTTTCATAAGAAAAGTTGGGCTTATATGTTTGTTATTCTTTGTTTTTTGTCCTGATCGTCCTTTGTCCATTGGGTAACCGTAGTGTGTATTGAATGCCGAAGAAACTAATTTTTGGAGGCTCCCTTTCCCTAATGATGGAATTTGAAAGATAAAATGAAACGGAGAAGATTGAAAGCCCCACAGCAGTCCATCAATAATAGGGGTGAGTCCCACAGAGACAACAAGGCGATCGATGAAAACAGGGCTCTAATAGCTAGAAAGCATCTCGTTTGTTTCCCCAAAGACTTCAGCATCTGCCAAACATCTGACTCCCAGAGCCACCCCCGAGGTGAGCCAGACTGAGAGACAGGTGCCTGGATAGGAGTCTGGGATGCGGACTGTACCATCTCTTCCAAGCCCATGGTGTCCTGCAGAGGATCCCATTGCCACTGCTGACTGTTTAAGGAATGTCTAAGGACCTCCAGTCAGCACCTTGCTGCTTCTGACCTCTTTGTTCCTGAACAGAGGACCAGAACCTAACGGAACAACTGGAGGGTCTCATGTCATGGCTGGGGTAGTGGGGGCACAAGAACACTAGGAACCTGAAGAAGCAATCATATCATATTGGAAAAGACACTTTCAGAGCGCTTGGGTGGCCCGGTCATTAAACATCACGATCCCAGGGTCCCAGGATCGAGACCTGCATCGGGCTCTCTGCTCGGCGGGAAGCCTGCTTCTGCCTCTCCAATCTCCCTACTTATGTTCCCGCTCTTGCTGTGTCTCTCTCTGTCAAATAAATAAATAAAATCTTTTGAAAAAAAAGACACTTTCATAATCCTGGAAGCCCACTTCCTGCTTTGTCTCTGGTGAACTGTGTGTGTGTATATATATATATATTTTTTTTTTTTTTTCCAGTACACACAAGCCAGACAGGCTAACTTTGTAGCCTCTCTTCAATAAATGTCCCAGTTGTTTGGAGTAAAAATGGTTTAGAATAGCACCCGGGCGCTCTGACAGAGGTCCAGAGGGGTTAGGGGACTTGCCAGCCCCATTAGCATTTTTTTCTTCTTTTTCCAGCAGCACTAAAATATGTTTGCTCAAAACAGAAGGAGATGAAAACCTACTGGCAGCCAGTACCTCTTAAAAGAAAAAAAAGTGTTTTACTTCTCTGGCAAACATACCAATTAAATAATGCTATGTTGTGACAGATTACTGAGCAATTAATGCCTAATTGAGCATCATGTGAGAGGCTTCTGTGAAAGCGACTTCCCCTGGAGCTGGAGTGGCCACACCTCATAACAAAACAGACCTACTACAAATTTCCTGCAAGCACCCTTTGCACTGAGGAACCCAGAAACCAAAGAAAACATTTTTACTTTGAATCCCTGAGAGTTACAGTGGAAGGATTAGCTTGACAGAAAGATCCCGACATTGAAAATCCTACTGAGAATTTCATAGTTTCCTCATTTGTAAGCAAAATCCATTTGCTGTGAGATATTTTTAGTGCAAGCATCCCCTGTTGTCCTATTCTCTTACAGTATACCATTAGATCTTGAAGCCATTCCAAGCAGGTCATGTGATTTCTAAGCATCTCTTTGGTTCCCTTCTAAGTGACTAGTCTCACAGGAGTCAGGAAATACTCGACTCTTAACTACCGAAGACCTCAAAGTCCTGCCTGAAGCCTTGAATCTTACTGATAGGATGTGAAAATGCTTCACAGCTGCCTTTTCTAAGAGGTCAGCTTGACAGAAGTTGCCAAGTGACCTCAGTGATAGGGATATTTTCAGCCCCACAAGCCGCCTATGTAAATATAAAAAATGTATTAGGCTGCAGAACTGCGTGTGTGGGAAAACAACCGTACTATTGAAAGGGACTCACAGGGGTAACACTGGTGTCACTCACGTGGGCTTGGTTAATGTGTGCATGCTTTTGATAAGTCGTTTTGATTCGGCGGGCTCTGCATTTCGGATGAGCCAATTTCATTTCTGGAACTTAGGAACTGTGAAAAGTAAAACCCCAATCACTTTTTGAGGTGTCTCGCAAAATTTTCTTGCAGAAGTACTTACAGTTAAAAAGAAAACAATCCTTTTCACTCTTTATGGCACCGTCATTTGCCTTGGAAAAAATGTCAACGTGGAGTTAGATTTTCAGTTGTTTAGTCTGAAAAAGAGTGATTTGTTTGAGTGAGGGAAAAAGATATCTTTATGCAGACCTCTGAAACTGGAATCGGAGAGAATCATTGTAATGAACAGGAAACGTGTTCTTGAAATGAATTGAGAAATAACTCTCCAGGCAAAATGCTCTAATATTCCTGAGCGTGTTCAGTTTCAGTGGATCAAATCTTTCCCATCTCTGCATCCAAGCTATGTGGCGGTGATCAGATGATCAGAGCTCAAGGAAGCGATTGGAGAGTGAGCTGGCTGCAGCTGCGATGTAGGCTGTTGTCAGGGACAAGGAGCCACTGTTTTTCAAACATAGCATCAACATAGAAGTTATTTTGTGGCTCCAAGATGCAGCAATGGGCTGCTCTGCCAGCATTGTTCTGCTCCAAGCTTTTCGTTCTGTGGTCCAGAGGAGCTGTCCACACATTTGTAGACGACGCCAAGAGGAGCCATCCCACGAAATTTTGCCTCTGGAAAGTGACGATGAAATGAGTAGACCCAGAACGCTCATCATCATGGTATGGTATTTGTAGCAAAGCAGCCTCGGTGGATGGAACTGTTATTATAGAGATGAGGTTGCGATTTGGGGTTTGGGGTGTCCGTCTTGAGATAAAGAAATGTGTGACCTAGAGCTTACTACTGTGCTTTACAATGTGGGGGAAATCTTTAAAACTACTTCTGTCATTCAGGGCTGATTTCCTTTCTCTTAGATCTGTCACGAAATGTGCAGTTTATTGGACTCTTAGAAGTTCTCTTCTGCCTCAACATTTTGTGTGCTGTTACTCACTTCTGTGCAGAGGAAAAAAGAAAACTCGAGGAGTTTGGTCTAACTCAGTGGATTTTATTTTGTATCTTTTATTTGAAAGAAGAGCCTCAAACATAGTTTTAGATCACATGTAACCAATCCCGTAGTGTAGGTGTCAGTAGTTAAATGCTTAACTTAAAAGTATTTGGAGCTTTCATTTCTGATCCGGCAATGGAAATGCTTTTACAAAATGCTTAACTTAGGCATAAAATCAGAATGAAATTTTTGAGAATTTGTGGAATGTATGGTGTTTTAATTAGAATGCTGCCTCTTGCCATTTGTCAGATTACATTTCTGTCTGTGCCTTTAGTTACACAAGACAATGTTACTCTTTCTTTGTACACTTATTTTATCAGCAAGAATGAAGTAGAGGGTAGTGTCTTTTCTTACTTGAAGTTCAGGGAGAGATCTGCTTAGTCACTGAAATCCAATGTTTGCATAGAGGTGGTGTGCTAAAATTTCAAAACTTGGGGAGATGTTGCATGGTTTCAGCACAGTCGACTTTTTCTCTTAGATTTCAGGGTTGAGCTGTCAAGGATATAATAAATAATGAATGGAAAGTACCTGTTACACTAAAAGTTTTTAAATGAGTGTCATTTGGTTTGGGCTGTGTCTCTCTGAGTGACAGAATATAAGCTATACCGTTCTGTGGCAACTTCTCCAACAGATCACTATTTGATTTTCAAAAGGCAATACCGTTCTTGAACTATTGAGCTATGATTTTCTCTAGGAGGAAATATGATGTGGGAATAACTGCATACTTATTAGTTCCATAAATATTCCACAAATTAAGTTTAAAATAATTTGATACTTTTCCTCCAAGTTTAATTCTTATTAATGACAGTAGCCTTCTGTATTTATGTGTATTGCTTATGCCATCTCAATCATAAACATCCCCCCCAATTTTATTACTTAGACTATAAAATTTCAGAGGTAGAAATTTGAAAAAGAAAAGGTAATGATGCCTTATCTTTTCAAGGATCCCTTTAATTTATATAATAAGTTTATGGACATTAAATGGAATGAGGATGAATTTACTAGTGAAGAAAACAGCTTCAGAAATATTGAATATCTTATTCACATCACACAGCTACTAAATGCCAGACCCTCAAGTCACATTTATATCAAGGATTACAAAAGGCTGTGCAATTTCCACTCTGTTCATATATCTAAAGAAATAAGGATAACACTGAATTTTTATGAGAAGGATGATGGAAATCTCTGACCACTCAGAGTAAAATATGCTCATACAGAATCATTGTGCATCTTAAGAGTTTCCTCTGGGCCACTCTAAATTCACACATTCAAGCTATTTATTGGGGGCCCACTATGGGCCAGCCATTGTTCTAGGCATTTGGGTTCCACCCTTGAACAAACCCATCAAATATCCTTATCCTGAGTTGTAAAATTTTATGTTGATAATACATTTACCAAATGTTATTGTTATGGAAATGCCATATTGGTGTTGTGATGTTTTGGTGGAAAGTTTAAGTCAATGAAATGATTCCATATCTTTCAAGATAGTAGTTCAAAAACTTTAATGTGTTTTAGAATCACCTAGGAATTCTTATGTATGAAACAATCCTGGGGTTCCTGGACCCAAAGACTGTATATACAAAGATATGGAGTACAACCTGGACATCTGCATTATTAGAAAACATCTACAAGTACTTCTGATGGAGGAGCCCCATCTCTGACACCCAGAGAAACATGGCTCTGGAAACTGATTATCTACACTCTTGACCTCCTATCCTTCTTTATACTGATAGGCAAATCATATTCTTACTCTAATGCTAAGCTTCTGAACAAACTGATTTTTTTTCTCTCCTTCATTTTTCTATCACCAGTTAGACCAAATTTGTATGTTGTGTGTGTGTGTGTGTATGTGTGTGTGTGTGTATGTGTGTGTGCATGGCATGTGTGAGGGGTGGGTGGGCAGAGTGAGGGAAGGCAAGGGAGAGAGAGAGAACAAATTCAGGATCCAGAGCCTCTAGGTTGGAATCTTGGCTTTATCACTTATCAGCTATGTGAGCTTCCCCACACTATTTAACATTTCTCTTTTTCTCATCTGTAAGATGAGAATAATAGTCCCATCAACCCAGAGCTGTTTTGAAGGCTTAATGAAATAAAATATATGTTAAGTGTTTAGAATTATATCTAGATGTATTAGTTAGGTTGTTCACTAAGGGGGGGGGGGATATACAATAACTGAAAAAGTGACATTTGGGGAAAGACCCAAAGTAGGTAAGGAAATGAATCATGCCACTGTCTGTGGGGAAATGGCTCAAGCAGAAGGATCAGCCAGGATAGAAGTCGCTAATTTAGGAAGAAGCTAAGGATGTCTGGGGCACAGTGAAGAAGCCAGTGGGGCCAAGCACACCAAAAAGAGGTAGTAGAAGGTGAGGTCATTGAGGTAATGGGGGACAGATCATGAAGGCTATCCTGAAGACTTGGAGGGAGCTTTCCCAAGAGGGAGAAGAGAAGCCATTGGAGGGAGGAAGCCCAGAAGCCAAGACCCTGGGCCAAAATGTCAGGATTTGAGCCCTGTCTCTCTGACATGCCAGGTGTGGGATCTTAACAGATGACTTGTCCTCCCTGTGACTTTGTTTCTCCACTGATAAAACACAGACAATAATAGTACAAACAGTGTAAAGAGCTTGGTAGATAGTATGTGCTCTCTGATCTGTAAGCCTGTTGATTTGGATGGCCTTGATCGGGAGAGTAAAAGGATCTATGGCTGCAGACTGTCCAGGGTTGAACCAGGGTGACCATTAATCCTGAAGCTATCACCAATTACCCCAACAAAGGCCTGAATGGTAGTTGTTGAGCTTGTGAGAAGTGGTTGGTGTCAAATACATTTCAAAAGTAGGGCCAGGGGCACCTGGGTGGCTCAGTTGGTTGAGCAACTGCCTTCGACTCAGGTCATGATCCCGGAGACCTGGGATCGAGTCCTGCATTGGGCTCCCTGCACGGCGGGAAGCCTGCTTCTCCCTCTCTCACTCATCTGCTTGTCTTCCCTCTCTCGCTGTGTTTCTCTCTGTCAAATAAATAAAATCTTAAGAAAAAAAAAAAGTAGGGCCAATAGGGTTTGTTTACAAATTCAACATAAAGTGTGAGAAAAAGAGAGGGTTTGGGGATGACTGTGGTATTTTGGTTTGGGTTTTAGGTTTGTTTGTTTGTTGGCCTTAACCACCAGAGGACTGAGTTGCCCTTCACATGGGGAAGACTGTAGGAGAAGATTTGGCGAGAGAATCTAAGTTTGCTATAAGAAATGTTAAGTTTGAAATGCCTCTCAGGTCCATATATGGAGATTTCAGATCGAAAATTGGATATACAAGTCTGAGTTCTGAGGAACAGTTTACAGAGGAGATAAAAAGTCTGGCACAACATAAATACCAATCAAATGATTGGTGAGTGAATAAATGATCTCTTTTCTGGTTTTCTATAATACTTACAATGTGTATTTGCAGTTAACCATATCTTGAGCTATTCATTGAACTTTTAATTATTTACTTTTATATAAAATTCATATATTTTTTGTATCTCACTGGGAGACAGGAAACCCCATATAGGTAGGAACTATGTCTGCTTTATACCCCAGTGGTGTCCAGCTCAATTACTTTCATAGACTAAAACCTAAATGCAAGAATTGTTGATTCTTTGAAATTTTTATGTAATTGATATCAAAAGCTCCATTGATAAATCTGTCTACTTAACTCTTCATTGGAAAATCCAGGAGTAAGTTAAGGATGGGGGAAGCTACTATGATAAATACAAGGTTGTGAATGTTGATATTTTGGGGAAGGCTTTGGCACTCAAGAAGTCATTATACAAAAAGATATCAGTCTTATACTCCAGGTTCTGAATTCATACAGAGAGAGAAGCTTTGGGCTGGCACTGGTTGTAGTTTAGCTGTGTAGTCCAAAGTGGAAAAGGAAAGCCTTGGGAAACATCAAAATAAACTATTGTAGGCCCTTGTCATTTACAAAAAACACATGAATCCTAACCTCCAAGCCGATTACAATGGTCTATTAAAATGCAGGCAAGTTTAACTAGGGAGAAAAAAAAGAAGAAATTCTTTCAGAGTTGATGTATCTCTCACTCAAAAATTTTTGCTCTAATGGGAGAAGTAACAAATCTTTTTGTCAATTACTTTTTTAAACTTCCTTTATAACATATTTCATTAAAGCTCTCAAACACTCATGTAGTTGATGTAGATCTGCTGTTTCTTAGGCAGTTGGCTTCCATTTTAAGTCCTGTTCCCATCTTTCCCACTCTTCCCCCTCCCCTGCAAAAGAGTAACTATCTGTTCACATACTGGAGGGTAGAGTTGACACCAGAGGAGGGCAAGTAGCTAGTGCCAGGCAGACTGCTTGTCTCTCTCTCTATCTCTGTCTCTCTCTTTCTCTCTCTCTCTCTTTGGCTGTATAATCAGCTCCCACACACAAGATTCAAGGTCTCAACTTAAAAGTGAAAGATTTTTAAAATCCATGAGAATTTTAGTGTATCCCTGAAATAGTAAAACAATTACATTTAAGTTTAGGAACACCAAAGATCTAGTATACAGAGCAAATCAGACATGGCTTTGTTTTTAATTTTTGTTAAAGACAGGGGGAAATGACATAGCCTAAACTTGTGATGAGTTAGGGAGGTGAAATCTCTTCTGTGAGCCAAGAATGTGCACTTATATGATAAGCATTTCAGAACCAGGGAATTTCAGTTACTGCCCAGAGATCTGCATTCCCAGCCATCAGTTGGTGGTCTGGAATGCCAGGTCCAACTGATCGGCTATGGTACCTGGGTCAGATCTTGTCCTCAGTCGTTTTTTTTTGTTTTTTTTTTTGTTTTTTTTTTATGGCTCATGAACTAAGAATGCTTTTCACAGTTGTACAATTTTATAAAACAAAAAAGAAAGAAAACTGTGAAGGAGAGACCATAAATGTCTCAGAAAGCCTGAAGTAGTTACACTCTAGAGGAAAAGTTTGCTCTGGTGGATGGTGTGGGTTCAACTTGCTGGTTTGTACCTTTGATTTCTGCGGTGTGTTTGCTCTTCTGCCTGACTACATACAAAGGAACTTGGGTTTTTCCTGTGGCACTTTCTGTTCAGCCGAATGTCTGAAAACTGCTGTGATTCAATGATGAATTTGAGATTTGGACTCAGAATCCCAGGGTCAGTCCTAAGTCTGGATGTGCTGATTCATTGGGCTAGGTTTGTTAAATGGAGAATATTCTCTATCCTGCCTGTTGGAAGCACTGGGATGATTGTTTTTATGAAATCATTTTGTAAACTAGTAAAGGGTATATCAAAGACAGAGGCTTATAGTTAGGCTGGCTAACTTAGAGCATCAGAGATCCACTCTAGGTCACTGTACTGATGAGAGTTCTTCGGTGGGTGACTCACTCAGCAATAAGACTATTTAAGTCAGGGTTTTACTGGGGCATCTGGGTGGCTCAGTTGGTTAAGCCTCCCTTTCTTGCTTTTGGCTCAGGCCGTGATCTTGGGGTCATGAGATTGAGCCCCACATCAGGTTCTACGCTCAGCTCAAAGTCTGCCTAAGAGTCTCTCTCTCCCTCTGCCCCTCCCATTCCTGTGTACTCTCTCAAATCAATCAGTCAATGAGGGTTTTACCTTATTTGTCCCTATCTCCCCCAAAAGGGTGGTACATTGCCCAGAGGAAAGTGGGTGGGTGTGACCAGAGAGAGACACCAATGAGGATCCTATGAATAAAGTCAGGACCAGAGAGAAATTTACTATGGGAATCATTTCCAAGGACATAAAGTGATCTCTCTTCTTATTTTATAATAAATATACTAGTTTAATAAAAACTTTATTACCAAAGGGATTTTAACCTGTTTGCCTAGTGTCATCTTTCTGAAAGGATATGTGAGGAAGAAATAACTTCCAAACACTTTAAATCCTGAATTAATATTCTTATTTCATTTCAGTACAGTTGAATCTTGAATCTACTAATACAAGATTCCACAGGGAAAGGAAGCTTGTGTGATGGGTGCTATTTTAAAAGATCTGCATGGATGGTGTAATGTGGAGCTTAAAAGCACAGAATCTTTAGCAGTTATTTTTCTTTGTGACCTAGTTTTGAGCTGAATTTCAAAGGTGCAGAAGATGGACAAATGAATTGAATGGCTTCTCCATGGGTATAAGAATTAATTGAATTTGATCAGAGGCTTACCAATTAGGAACATGAATCTTTGAGGCCAGGGCTTACTAAATTCAGATTGCATCTGGTATCAGCTCATCCAAAGTTCCGTGCATCTGTCTTGTTATCTGAATGATACAAATTTAGAAATAATAAGGAACAAAGAACAAAATGCATGAAATCTAAAAAGTAATGTTTAAAATTTAAAGCCACCACAACGGTAAAGAAAAGCAGAAAATCAGGTGTGGTGGGGTATGCAAAAACTTTCACCAAAAAGCAATTAGCAAATTTGACTCTATAGAGATATGTATAAATATACATAAAAATATAGAGAACATTATACTCTTAGTGGATTGGAGTGTTTTGGGGGAGACCATAGCTTGAGGATTAAAAAGATTATATTACCAAGGAGAAGTACATAGGTATATGACTAGAAAAAGCATAGACTGAGCAAATCAGCAATCATAAAAAGTCCCTTAAGTTTTAAAAATAATCAAACATATAAAAACTTTGTTATACTTGTTTTTGTTTCTCTTCTTTTCAGAAGAGTGCATTTAAAGCTTATCCCCAAGTACCAAGCTTTGATATAATGAAATCTTGTGAAAACTGAGTAATAAAGTTAAGGACAAAATGCATCTTTTGGCAAACCGAATGCAGATACAGCATTTTCCCATGCTTCAACAAATTTCTTCTGGATCATTGTTGTAGTCTCTCAGATTTTATTTCCACGGAGCTGATATTTTACTTAAATAGGGGCAAAAAGTTTAGGATTTTGAAGTCCATCTCCAATAATCTACTTTATCCTGCTGGAATATATTTCATTCTTTAAGACCATGTTCAAAAAATTCAATATGCTCAAGTGAATTTGTCTTGGTTACATGGCCTAAACATCAGAATATCGGAAGACAACTTGGGGCCCGCCGGCCCTTGAGGCTGACGGGTATGAACACCAGCAGATAGCTGCTGCTACTCTCATGGAGCTTAGAGTTGGCTGGTGGAGACAGAAAGGACTGGAACAAATGTTAAACTGTAGCCACAATAAGTGCTTCAGATGAGAGTGGGGTTCTACCTTACCACTGTGCCCTTTGAGCAACCAACCTTATAAACACAGTCAGGGAAGGTTTCCCACAAGGAAGTGGCAATGGAGCTGGGATTTGGGGAGTGAATAGGTTCTAAGAAGAGAGAGAAGATGGCATGTGTAACCCTCACTTTTATTTACTTTCCAGGGGTTATAAATTCTCTATGCCTGGGACGTGTAGAGTTAGTTGGTTAAGTGTCTGCCTTCAGCTCAGGTCATGATCTCTCGATCCTGGGATTGAGTCCCCCACCCGCGGTCCCTGCTCAGCGGGGAGTCTGCTTCTCCCTCTCCCTCTGCTGGCCACGCTCCTGCTTGTGCTCGCTCTCTCTTTCTTACAAATAAATAAATAAAATATTAAAAAAAATAAATTCTCTATGCCTTGGCTTTCCATAAAATGGGAGTAAAGAGGGCACCTATTTCTGTCAGTTTCCTATTCCTGCTATAACAAATTACCACGAACTTAGTAGCTCAAAGCAATGCACATTCATATCTTACGGTGCTGGATGTCAAAAATCCAAAATGCGTCGCATAGGGCTGAAATTGTCAGGGTTGCCTGACTTTCTGGAGACTCTAGGAAAGGATCTGTTTGGGGTTTTATTGTTTATGTTTTTTGCCTTTTGGTTTTTGGCACTATCCCATCTTCAATGCTAGCAATAGCATGGTGTCTCCAGACATCTCTCTGACTCTGACCCTGGACTCTCCTACCTCCCTCTTTCACTTCCAAAGGATCCCAGCATTACACTGGACCCACCTGGACAATCCAGGATACTCTGTCCATCTCAGAGTCAGCAATTAGCACCCTTAATTCCATCTGCAGTCTTATTTCCCTCCTTGCCAGGTAAATAAGAAACTCCTAGGTTCTGGTGCTTCGGACATGGACACCCTTGGCCGGCGGCATGGGGGGGAGGTGCACTGGAGAGGGTGGGGGGTTGTTATTCTGCCTAACATAGTATTTCTAGGATTATTTTAAGAATCTCAGAGTGAATATAAGTAAAGGACCTGTAATAGCTCATGGAGTCTTATAAGAAGTCACTTTTTTAGTTATTATGTTTCTTTTATTGTCTTGTTGGAACAAAGAAAAGTTCATAAATGTAATAGACCCCAAAGAGTTATTTTAGGCAAAAGAATTAAACTTTTAAATTAAAAAATTAAGAAGGAAACCTAATTTGTGCTTCACAGAATATAGGGAAATGGAAATTTAAGTTTCACTTATTTCCTGGAGCACTACAATTCTTACTGAATAGACTATTCACACAGATAGATGGTTCAAAGAATGTGTGTGTTTGAGATTTTCTTTTGTGATATCCACCATATCTACTCTTCTATATTTAACTTTGAACTTTTCTTGTTTCCCCTGTTATCATTTAAAAAGGAATTTGCATCTTTCCTGTTCTCCAAATTATGTCACATTTAAAAGTGATAAGGAAAAAAATAAGATTTTAAAAGAAATTATTAGAATTTAAAACCTCTATAAATAAAGAAAAGGAAAAGACTGGGTGTTACTGAGAGAGTAAGAAAATGAATTTTAAGTTCACTAGAGAGAATTAAAGTTATTAACTTGGAGATGCAAAAGCCTTATCTTCCTTGTCAATTTTTTTCAAGATATTGTTTAAATTCAAGTTAGTTCACATCTAATGTAGTATTAGTTTTCTTATTTGCTATTTTAAAGCTATTTCAACACTTTTAGATGTCAGTAGATTTTTTTTATTACAGATTTCTAACAGTTAAGAAACTTAATTCCAAATTATGGGAGCTCAATTCTTCTAGAAATAGATACTTAGGGCAAGGTTTGATGAGTAAAAGAATGAATGCATATAAGCCATATCTTATGGGTCATAAAGCTTACAAAGTAGGACTCCAGCAAGGGAAAACAAAATATGGTTTTATTTGGTAAATTATCATCAACCCTATCATTGGTAACTCTGTGTTATTGGTGGCCTTCTTTGCTTTCATGCACTTGAGGAGAACAGATTGACTATCCCACAGAATATCATCAGATTCTCCTTTCTATGTCAGAAAAAGTAGGAATAGAAATTGTATTCACGAAATGATAGCTCTTTAAGAAGTACTTCCAGCTATTTGTCAAACACTTCACTGAGAACTTCACACAGTTATCTTTTCTTGTTGCCACAACAACCACTGGTAGAAATTGTTTTTATTCCTGTATCATTGAAGAAGATATGAAAGTGTGGCTCTGTACAGCTGAAATACAATGCAAGACACATAATATAAAGATTCCTAGGAGCTGTATTTTAAAAATAAAAAAAATACATTATAATACATTTATTTAACTCAGTTTGTCCAAACTATTATTATTTTGACATATAATCAATTTAAAATTATCCATGAGATATTTTATATTTTTATAGTAAGTCTTCAAAATTCAATATGTATTATTGATTGTAATACATTTTGATTTGGATGTTAAATATTTATCCCGAGTACTTGTTCAGTATTTATTTATTTATTTATTTATTTATTTTATTTATCTATTTGACAGAGAGAAACGCAGCTAGAGAGGGAACACAAGCAGGGGGAGTGAGAGAGGGAGAAGCAGGCTTCCCGCTGAGCAGGGAGCCCGATGTAGGACTCGATCCCAGGTCTCCGGGATCATGACCTGAGCCGAAGGCTGCCACTTAACCAACTGAGCCACCCAGGTGCCCCAGTTGTTCGGGATTTAGATTTCATAAAATCTACTAGTTGAAAATGTAAATTCCCATATCTCAGTTATTTCAAAGCTAGTTGGACATTTTCAAATGACTGGATAGAGAGCAGCAGTTCTTAGAGTTAAAACAAAATTAATTAAAATTAACTATCATTAAACATTCACTTCCTCAATACACTAACCCCATTTCAAGCATCCAGTAGCCATGTGGCTGCTGCCTTATACAGTGCAGGTAGAGCAATTACTGACCTTGCCCAAGGTCACCCATCCAGTAAGGACTTTAACTGGGATTTGAATCCAGAGTCATTGCCTGTAGCCATGACACCACCTGCCTCTCTTGAAACACCAGTGATGAGTGGTGGAAGATTCTGCCAGGCTTTATCAGTGTGTGCTGCTGCCTTTGCATGGGTGTTTGTTTCTTTGATTAAAACAAAACTAAACTACACAAAGTGAATCATTTAATTTCTTTAAAGCATGTAGGGAGGGGCAATGGAAACCAAAGTATCCATTAATATGAAGATCTGAGGTGAATTAAAAATGTATCTTTTGGGCGCCTGGGTGGGCTCAGTTGATTAAGCAACTGCCTTCAGATCAGGTCATGATCTGAGAGTCTCAGGATCGAGCCCCGCATCAGGTTCTCTGCTTAGCAGGAAACCCGCTTCTCCCTCTCTCACTCCCCCTGCTTGTGTTCCCTCTCTAGCTGTGTTTCTTTCTGTCAAATAAATGAATAAAATCTTTAAAAAATATATAAAAAGAAAAATGTTTCTTTTTTTCCTTCCCCAGAAAATTCTCCTAATATTCATAAATGTCATCCTTATCGAATTGGCAAATGAGTCAAACAAACAAAAATACAAAAATTAAAAGTGAAGAGATTACCCAGGCTAGAGACAAAGTCAGAGACCAGCCCAGTGTGGCTCTTAGCAAACCTACAACTTCCCCGAAATGCAGACATGCCCACCTCTTCGTTCCCACTCTCCCCTCCTCTCCAGCAGCCTGGCCTTGCTTACCTTTCCCATTGAACCTGCTTTCTACTCCTGTCTCTGCTGACTCAGGTCTAGGAGCACATGCCAAAACATTCTTCTGCTTAGTGTCCAGTATTGCAAACTGTTTGGGCCTTCTCTTAAAAATCCAGGGTTTTTCATATAGATAATATAGAGAAATGAAATATCAGGAATTGTGGATCATAGAATTCTTGCCTCACTTGAGAGGTGAAACTCAGGGCCAAAGAGAGAAATTGACATCTGTGACTTCTATAAGAGATGGTGGCAGAACAAAGACAGGCAGCTGGGTCTCAAAATGAGAGAGACACACTTTTTTTTAAGTACATACTATTCCCTCCTCATAATCCAAAGGGGATATAGCTCCAGAGTACATGTGCAGTTCCAAGTGAAACCACAATTCCACTGACTGCAAAATCCTAACATCAGTAGTAGAGCCCATCTTTTCCAGTTTCCGATTTTTTTTTTTTCTGATTGTTTTAGAAGAATACATCTCTACAGGGATGAAAGTCAATTCTGCCATTCTATAAATAAGGGGCTCTGGCTCTAAACTAGTCTCTCGATCTTTCTTTAAGGATTAAATACAAAAAGAAGGAGTTCAAGTTAATCTGTAGAGTAAAAAAAAGTAGGCAAATCACTTTCTTGTAATCTCTTCAGATTAAAGAGTTTACCGAGTTCTATGTCGGGAACAGAAGTATATTTCTGACTCCCAAGTGCTATGCTGTAACAGAAACAGAATTGTGAATGTGGGTTTCGGTGTCAGATTTGTGTCATTTGGAAAATTTGGGACTATGGGAGAATTCCTTGCATTCTTTGAGCTTCAGTTCCTGCCCTGTAGCGTGGTAATGATTCCTCACAGGGCTGTTGACCTAATCAAATAGTAAGGAAAAGCACTCAGCGTCATGCCTACTATGGTAAAGCAATGTGATTTTTTTTCATGTGTAAAATGAGCAGAATACCTACTGCTCACCTGCTTCGTAGGAATTAATGACTTCTGTACATGAAAACACGCCCTGTTTATTATTTTGTGTTCATTCTAAGGAGATGTTTTAGTATGCATGACAGATCTTCACTTCTCCACCCTGATAAGGAAGCTAGAATATTGAGACATATCAAGTAAAAAACAACAACAACAAAAAGTTATTCAAAAAGGGGACTCAGTGGGAAAAACCAGTGAACCAAGACATTCTCCAAATGAAAGCCCTTGGAAGAAATAAGTGGACCACAATGTAGAGATGGGGATCAAGGACAAAGAGAGATGTAAATGAGGAAAAGGCTCACTGAGCCGGGAGAGAAATGAAGTGTGAAATGTGTTTTTCTCCTCTTTCAAATAGAAGTAGCTCTGGGTTGTTAAGAGGCCTTTTCATAAGGACCACTTTAAAATGAGTCTGCTATTGTCGTCTAAAACAAGGGGACATTTCCATCTGTGTTACTTTTGTACTCTCATTTTTATTTCCTTAAATCTCTCTGTTCTTCATAGGTACCATACTTTGTCCCGTTTTTGCCCACACTGTTGAAAAAGAATGCCAGTGGGTTTTGAGTTAAAGACTGAATATATGTTCTTTTAGCTCTGAGATTATTGAATGGAGAGGCTCAGTCTATAACCGATGGAACTGGGGCGGAATCATCCTCAGGGTCTGATGTGAGAGGCAGGGGAGGTTTTGTTGGGGAAGACAGACAAAGGAACCCATGAACATTTCTACAAATGTCTCGACCAACAGCCCTGGAGTCTCATTTGCAGAGAAGTGGGGAAGAGAGAGTCTGATAACAAGTATGTCTTTTTCGGCACAGCTACCATGAAAGAAATTATAAACTATGCATGGATTCATCACAGAATAGTAAGCACCTTTGGAATCCCCTGAGCTATCTTTCAGGTGCTTTTCCAGTCTCTTATTGTAGAAAGTATATTTCACTACAGATGTGTTTAAAATCACTAAAAAAATCATCAAGACTTTAGATGACTTCCTCAAAGATGGAAGGATTGATTGAAAGGAGAAACAGGACTGTGGAGATTATCACTGTGTAAATTAAAAAGTACCAGAAGAAGCCGATGCCCTCGGTTTGGGAAAACTGCTACTTCTTCAGACAACAACTCATTGGGACAACTCCCTGGGGAAAGCAGAGAGTAGGATCTCAAACTGAGACCAAGAGAAGTAAAGAAATGGCAGCTGGGGAGTTTTGTCCTGGGGTTCTGCAGAAGACACTGGGTCTTTCTAAACACCTTACCTCCTGCATTTGGCAAACCCTGCTTACATTTTACCCTCCCATCCTTCTACGTCCATATGGTTGAAGTTTGTGTGGGTAGATCTACAGGTACTTTGTGTGGCTCTGTCTGTTCTTCAAAGAAACTTTGTAACCTTGTGTTGCCTTTAAACACATGGCACCATTGTACCCATACAAACATAGTTCATGATTACATGGATGCTTGCCTTATAGCCATGAAGTTGGGTATGGACTCAGCTAGGATAATACCCATTAGTCTGATAACCAAAGTTTTAAATGGAACCCTGTGTGTATGGAAAAAGTCATCTACTATCTTATTTAGCCACCTAGCACTGAATCTGTTGTTTTATTTAGAGGCTTGTGAGGATAAAGCTAGTGAGGACAAAATTTTTGTGGTAGAATTCATAAATCTTAGTGGATTTTCATTTAATCTCTTCCCTTCTAGCAATAAATGTCAATTTATCAACGTTTCACAGAGAATACCAAATACTCAGTACCAAGTGGATTAAAAGAAGTGATGTGCTCCAGATAACAGAGAAAGCAAGATATTGAGAATGGGGGCCGGGTAGATTATGGGAGGTAAGGACCTGTGGATGGAGATGAGCCCCAGGCTTCACACTTTGATAGCAAAGCCCTTTCTGGCAGAGAAGGGCTTACTTACCTAGTCCCAGAACATGCCCTGCCTTGGATTCTCAGACTCATTCTTGTGGTTTAATGAATCCAAAGCTCAGTTACTAGTTCCTAGAGGTTATTTTCTGGTACTCTTCTTGAAATACCACATGGGAATTATTTCAGTCGATGAAAATACTAAACATATCATTTTCTGTTAGCTTTCTCATTGCCATTTTTTGCTTTACACATGCTTGATTTCCTAGCACTCTCTTTTAGGTACATGGCCATGGTCATAATTTAACACTGCTTAACTTTCCTGGTGGCTACTTGACTCCATGTTCAATGGTGCAGATTTAGATGAATCCATTCAAACTTCAGCCAATGATCCCTAATCAGATCTTTTCCCTAAATGGATAAGGAATACCTATTAGAAAATGGCAGTTGCAGAAGAGGAAAACCCAAGATTGAACAAAGCTTCTTGGTTCTTCTTTTCTATTTTTTAAATTGTAAAAGAAGTATACTCTATGTGAACAGTATTAAGTACTGCCTGTCAGTAAAAGTAAACAGTGAAAATGTTTGAGGGGTTTTACTCAAACTTCATCCACACATTCCCTCCTCACTCTTATTGCATCCCTACAGTCATTAGTGACACCGACTTAGAGTTTTCTTTTTTTATTTTTTTTAACAAAATGTGAGGTCTTGGTATTATATATAAATTGATGAACCACTGAACCCTATCTCTGAAACTAATAATACACTTTATGTTAATTAATTGAATGTAAATTTAAAAATAAATAAATAAAAATAAAACGTTTTTCTACCCCTCCCAAAAAAAGTGATATTTTAATCACACAGTTAACCATGATCATGGCCCAGGATGTGCAGGCACAGAACCAATTTTTTATTTAATTCTCTATTGTAATTTGATAAGGAGACCTGTTAAGATCACTATATAACCTACTTTCTGTCATAGTCACCAAATAAAATGCTATTTCAGGTAATTCATTAAAAATCATATTTGGGATACATCCTAGCTGAATGCCAACGCACTGGGCAAGCATTGAAATTTTTATTTCTTATATAGCTCATCAAGTCATATATAGGCAGATTTTCAATATTGGAGAAGATTAGCAGATAGATGGGATTTTATCCGTTTGACCCTAATGATTCATGTGCATTGGATTGGATCATTTCATGAACTCTACTTTTTTAAGAACCTGCAAAATTTTAGACTTAACAGAGTTTCCAAATATATCAATGATTCCTGCCTTGTTCATCACAGATTTAGTTAAATGTGAGCCTCTATATTTTACTTGAGTATTTGCTTTAGGATGATATTTAACTTCATATCCATGAGCTAGCTGGTATGGAAGGGATTATTCGTGTTTTTTTCATAGTCTCAATAAAATGTAATTGGCTATAAACCCAGTAAGTATTAAAGTCTAGTCCAAAAAAACTTGTTATAGAGCATACTCTTGGTCACACTAGCATTTTTCTGCATCTTTTCAGTGAGAGTTATCACATAGGAGTGCTGTGTGATAACTTCTCAGATTTAAAGCCTGTATGATCAGGGGGTGCCTAGGTGGCTCAGTCAGTTAAATATTGAACTCTCTTTTTTTTTTTTTAAGATTTTATTTATTTATTTGACAGAGAGAGAGAGATAGAGAGCACATGACCTGAGCCAAAGGCAGATACTTAACCAACTGAGCCAAGTGTTGGACTCTTGATTCTGACTCAGGTCATGATCTCAGGGTCCTGAGATCGAGCACCAAGTCAGGCTCCATACTCAGAGGGGTGTCTGCTTGAGATTCTCTCTCTTCCTCTCCCTCTGCTGCTTCCTCTGCTCACACTCTCTCTCTCAAATAAATAAATATTTTTTTTAAGTTAAAGCCTGTATGATCAGTTTAATGATTCACATAGCAGAGGCAGTAGTCTTATTGATGTCCAGAAGGAAGAAATAAACAACTAAGACTTACAGAAAGTAGAAGCAAAGCCACATTTCCCTTTTGTTGCCCCAAGAATGACATTCAGGAACTTATGCTTGCAGAAAAATAGGAATTCAGTGTACAGAAATCTTAAAGGTCCATGTAATACTTACTTTGTATTTTCAAGACATCACATGTAATATGGTGCCAGGGCAAAGAGGCTCTGCCTTTGTATCTATCTAAAGTGAGTCTCAAGCAGAGAGCTGGAGACATGACCCAGCACCCATCTGCTCTTCCCTAGCTGCCAACGCAATTTTTACAACTCAGGAATATGCAGGCTCTTCAGAAATGTCTTTTTAAAAGAATTTGGAGGGAAAGAGCAGGCTAAGAGTAGATGTTGCCTAAGCTCAGCCCTCAGAGTTTGCCAACTATCAGAAGGCGTCAGAGAGTCTGTTGTGCCCACTTGTGTTTTTACAGGGTAACGTTAATCAATTAGCTCAATTTTGCTATAGATAGTAAGTAATTACATTCACTGGAAGCCACAACGACGTGATTAATAATACATTCCAATTTCCAAAATTAGCATTTCATTCGGCACTTAAAGATGGTTCTTTGAAAAGTACTTTTTAATATAAGAAACATGGTTGGATCAAAAATTATTTCTCTGAAAATAATCCTGTAAGAAGAATATTCTAGTTTTATATGATGCTTGGGGACCCTTCTGTGTATATGAGTACAATTCAAATTTCTTCTTTAAACCCTTTGAAATAAATTCTTAAGAAACGGCACTTTAGACTTCAGACTTTAACATATTATATGAAAGTTTTAGAGTAGACAGTTAAATTCTTAATAATCATGGAGAACCTGCTGTATGAGAGTTCTGATACTATGCTCTTGAAAATAGGAAGGTAGTTAAGAAACCATGGATCTAAGAAGATAGCCCCAGAAATAGGACAGTTGGCTTGTACTAAGTGAATACAACCTAAAGAGAAGTAGGTAATTGCCACAAGAGAAGCATGAAGCCGGTGCCATGAGATTTCATCAGAGGGAAAAGGAAGACAAGAATCCATCCAAGAAGGGTTGCATTATGGACTATATAAGGAACATATTAAGAGATGAGGGCAGAAAAGCAAGCTGCAGACTTGAATCTGAACTTTGACCTTGACATGGAAAAGTGCTTAACAGGACCTGTTGTTAGACGTGCAATCAGCAAACATTTACTTTTGTATCTCCTATATGCCAAATTATGCTCTGTCTTCTACACAACATGAAATCTGAGCACTGTTAGGATTCTGGCTCGGTCTTAAACTCTACACACCGTGAAGTTAAAGGACTTGGCATTGAAGAAGCCATTTATTACATACACTTAGAAGGTCGAATGATTATATTTCAAGGAAAATGCACATCATCAGATCCAGAATCTGATTATTTTTTTTAAAAAATCAATCTAATAATTACTAATATTGTTCTAAATAATTAAAAAGCTGATTAGTAAAAATTCTTGTCTTCTACCAAAAGAGTTTCCATTTATCTGGCAGTAGGATTGACATGCCCCATTAAGGAGAAGTTTCTTTGCTGTGGACATTCACAATATAAATAACTTGACAATAAAAGCAGACAGCCCTTATGTCTGCCCACTTAATTATGATTTTCTCCCTTTCCTACTCCTATGTCCATGAGCTATGGGTTTTTATAACATTGCTATTCTTCCATTTTAAGAGAGAAGAAAAAGAGGGGAAAAAATAAATAAAAGGCAGGGGTTTCTGTTTTCTTGAGGACATATTTCTGAGAGTAGAAATTTAAATGTTAATTTGTTGATGATATTCACAAACAGTAATCGCCTTTCTTAGAAATATTTGAAAGCTAAGATTTAAATCTACAGAAAAGTCATGTTTTATCTCTGGGCCCTTGGTTCCTATGTTCCTAGAAGTCCTCAAAAAGGAATTATTGATGAATCAGGTGGTATCTATTTCAAAGATTTTTTTTATTAACATATAATATATTATTTGTCTCAGGGGTGGTCTGTGATTCATCAATCTTACACAATTCACAGCACTCACCATAGCACATACCCTCCCCAATGTCCATCACCCAACCACCCCAACCCTCCCATCCCGCTCCCTTCCAGGAACCCTCAGTTTGTTTCCTGATATTAAGAGTTTCTTATGGTTTGTCTCCCTCCCCGGTCCCATCTTGTTTCATTTTTCCTTCCCTTAAAAATCAAGCTATCTTAAAAATAAATGACACATTAAATTTTGACTGTTTATCAAATATTGTTTGTATTTATAACAACTTATCATTTAAAGAGTTTTTCTAATTTATTTGGAATTCAATGACGTATTTTTAATTACATCCATCTAAACACAGTAGTCTTCTCAGTTTTAGGAAGGAAACACCCACAAGAGGTGTCACATCTAACCTTCAGCTTCCTGCATTTTAGTCCTTTTAAATATAAACTTGAAATTGATACTTTGAAAATGTAACATGGAGGAAATAGCTCTTTGAATTTCACACCAAATTGTAAAAGCATGATGATTCTGAACCAAATAATCTTTAGGTCCCTGAGACCCATCCAGTTGGATTTCACACCAACCACATACACATCCCAAGTGCCTCCTTGCCTTTGTGAACATCTCTGTCCCATTTTCCTCAGCTATCCAATGGGTGTGAATATTATATTATCTCCCAACATTATTTATACATTAAACCTTGTTTCCCAGGCATTATGAAAGTAATAGGCTTTGGATTAAGAGTGCTAGATACCTTCCAGAACCAAATTGTTCTTTCCTGAAAGAAACCATATAGGAGTAACCTGTGCTCCCTATGTGCAAGCCCAATGTTATTAAATTTTATAGTAAGGGGATTAAATCCAAGCCTGGGAAGTTGCTAATTGTTCATTGTTGATCAATATCAAAACAATTCAGGAAAAAATGGGCTTTGTACTGGAGAATTTCAGAAATCCATTATAACTTTGCCTTTCCCCCTTCTGAACCCCTCCTATTGTTATTGTTTTTGAAATAAAAATATCCCATTCAATAGTTACATTATTTCAAACGTTTTAATTACTCATCTTCAGTTTAAGAAAAGCTAGGAGTAATGCCAGATTCCTCCTGATATTCTTTATCTTTTCCCTGATCCACTGTATTTTTTTTTTCATTCTTCTTTTTCAGAGGGCAGAATTTGGTGTGTGGTCCAGCTGACTATTGGAACAATGAGACTAAGCTATAAGCATTTGTCATTTAATACAAAAGATGTCATCAAACAAAGTCTTGGCATCATATTTGGACTATACTCCTAGGAGAGTTTAAAAGTTGTATGGTTTAATGTTGAGATCAGAGAGGCCAGAAAGGTAGTCAGCTGAAATGAATGGGGACATTAGGGGTGATTCTCTGCCCGACTTCAACCATTTTAGCAGGGAAACTCTGACTGTGGAAAATTATGGAAAAGCCAAGAAAATGGTGTTGGTACTTTGGAGGAAGGATATCTGGGATAAGTCCATTCCTAAATAATCTTCTCTGACACTAGTAAGAAAAGTGTCAATACAACTTCAGGTTGCTAGAGAGTGTGAAGTATGGCAGAATTGTCTCTTGACCATCTTTCAATGTGTAAGAAAAATGTAATCATAGCATATATGGAAATAGTACTATGAAATTACTAAATCATTTGAAAGACTCCTGCGGTCTTTCATCATGACTTAGGTGATTACCAGTACAGGGACCCTGTGTGATGAAAAAACAATGATATTCTCATAATTTTCCAAGGATTAATGGAGAGAAGAAATAGAAACATTTGTTAATCTTTCATAGCTATACTCCTCTAACATAATAGAGTTTTGGAGTTACCAAGTGTCTTCAAGATTATTTATAATCTGCCATCCTGATTTTATTGAACAAGGTACTGACTTTCTTATCCAGATCTGTGATATGGTCTAAAAATGCATCGTGAGGATAATTTAAATGTATAGATAAATAACTTAGTAATATCATGATAACCTCTTATATGAAAGCTCTTATGATCTTTCATCATTAATATAAAATTGGTATTTGAAGAATGTTTGTTTCCACTTTTATTTTTTTAAAGATTTTATTAATTTATTTGAGATAGAGAGAGCATGTGCACACAAGCAGGGGAGAAGGACAGAGGAGGAAGCAAACCCCCTACTGAGCAGGGAGCCCTACATGGGGATACAGGGTTTGATCCTAGGACACTGAGATCATGACCTGAGCTGGAGCCACCCACACACCTCTAGTTCCTCTTATTTTTTATTTATTTATTTTTTTTTAAGTAATTTATTTATGTAACAGAAACACAGCTAGAGAGGGGACACAAGCAGGGGCAATGAGAGAAGGAGAAGCAGGCTTCCCGCGGAGCAGGGAGCTGATGTGGGGCTCCATCCTGGGACCCTAGGATCATGACCTGAGCCGAAGGTAGACATTTAACGACTGAGCTACCCAGGGACCCCTCTAGTTCCTCTTTTCAAACAAACAGTTTTTCACTTCTTAAAGGTTTTTTTCCTTGGCATCATGTTCCCATAACTTACACAAAGAGGTGTTGAACCATTGCATTAGTTGCCACACCAGCTTTTCACACAAGCACCAAAATGGTTTGCATTTTGAAAAGTTAAAGAAGAAATCTAGTGTGCTCTAATGCTTTTTACATCTTAATTAACGCCGGAAATAGTCTCTTGTCAGATCACTCAAGAAGAGGGGATGTTCTGGTAGGAATGTGAGAACAGAAACACAATTTTATCACTACATGATTGGTGCATATTCACATTTGGGAATCCTTAGGAGTAAATTATTGATCTCGTATAGACTTGGACTGACTCCACGCATACTGGCCGTAGAACTCTTTAAGCTTATTTGATACATGTAGAGGGATCAAGTAAGGCTTAGATCAGATTCCCAGTTATAAGAGCCTTACTGATGTTAAATGTGACTTCAAGTCAAGGGCCTTGGGCCACATAGACCAGACAAGGAGACAAATGGGAGCAGTGGGGAGCATGGTAAATTAAAGAAAGGTGTGGTCTCAGTTGTTCCCATGTCCAAAGGTTGGATCAATATCATCAGATCTTGATTTTTTTTTAAAGAGAAACCAGTAGCCAGGGCTTTTATGTAAAATCTTATTTTTAAGTGCTATCAACTAATTCCAATATTTTAAAACATGAGTGGTTGAAAAACCCCCCAAAAAATTAGTGGCAGGAAAACCTCATTGGGGAACCAAGTTGAGTCATTGTCTGTCTGTCATTCTCCTGTAAGTTTTTATGAGAGCTTCCCTTTAATTCAGGGTTCCAGCTTGAGCCAGTGAGGACTGACTGCACGGCCTCTAACACATGACAGTGTATTTGACTGATATGAGTGGCAAACAATTCTGATGTTAATGAAAGTATACGGCTCAAGATCATACTTAGACTTCAAAAAACGTGTACTCTGACGCTTGACTCAGAAAGATTTCCACGGGTATAATTAAATAATACTAAGTCAGACTATCCTTTCTTGGCTATAAAAATATCAAAGGAGAATGTGGTAATACACTTAATTTTTAGCAACATAATGCAAGTCAAAGATATGGAAACTAATACATCATCGAAAGCAATAAATCCTTTCAGAACTCAGCTTACGAACCAAACTAGAGTCTCACCAGCTACTGCAGGGAAGAGGCGGAGGGCAGGAATGGAGGGAGGATTCAGATGTCCCATATTTTTGCCATAACTGGGTCACGAATTATTTTCCATGCCAAGGACAGAGCTTATTCTGTGCTCTCTATACAACCATGAAAATCTGTGCCTGCCTCATCCTATTAGGCTGAGATTTCACAGAGGCCCAAGAAACCCAAAGCCCCATACATAAATAGATATTACATTTTGTCCAGTGTAAACGAATTATGTCGATTATTTAAGTCATGCGTTTCCTTTGCAGCTGTGCACAAGTCTCTTGGCTATGCTGCTGTGAGCTATCATTGTTGGTCTCCCAGGTGGATGACTCCTGGCACTCACTCTGGGGCAGGAGCAGGGCCCAAACTGGCAGAAGTCCAAAGGCCTTACCCCCAAGCCCGCAGTCACCCTGGCAACCAGCCACCATGCTGCCTTCCCTTCATTTTAGCAGCAGTGCAACCTGGCATGTGCTCCGACTCAGACGTCTATGCATAAACTCCTACAATTCCCACCTATCCTGGAAAAGATGCCCCTGTCATTTTCTGTTTTGAAAATATTTGAGAAAAAAAAAGAAAATATTTTAGATTCTGTCTCCGCAGGTATCCCACTACATCTGCAGCATTGCAGAGACCATCCCCCAGACTGTGTGACAGGGAATATAAGGTGTTCTGTAAGAAAATGCTTCCATGCAAAAATCCATGTGGGAAATATTGGCTAGTACACATGCCTCAAGAGATTCACATCGCATGTTGGAAAAGGAAAGCCCTGGGGAGTTCTTCAGGGAGAATGCCAGTTTAGCTTTGCTCCATCCACTGGTTCTCAAGTTTATTTGACATTGACAGTAAGAGGAGCACTGACTCGCACATCACGAAGTTCTAGAGCACAGCTCGGGAAACCCTAATGTTGTCAAGGCGATAGCCATTTAAGACTTCTGAGACCGGGAACAACATGGTGAAACCTGACGTTAGGTAGGAAAATTACTGCAATGACAGGGATGCTCAAGAGAAAATATATAATCATTAGAACTTAGTGATGGCTAGTTAGGCAGATGAGGAGTAAGGGAACTTGAAAATGAGTATCCTGTCCCTGATTTTATCACCGGGGAAGGCACTGATATTACCCTGAGGATATGGTCATGTGGAAAAAAATGTAATGAGGTCATTTTTTTGCATGTTGGCTTGTTTGCTTTTAGTGCTTAAAAGAGTATTTGGAAGGGGCGCCTGGGTGGCTCAGTGGGTTAAGTGCCTAGCTTTGACTTGGTCATGACCTCGGGGTCCTGGGATCAAGCCCTGCTTCCGGCTCCACTCTCAGTAGGGAGACTGCTGTCCCTCTCCCTCTGCCCTCCCCACTCATTCTCTCCCTCTCTCTCTCTCTCTCTCTCAATAAACAAATAAAAATCTTTTTTAAAAGGGGGGGGAGTATAAGATTTGTATCTGTTTGAGTTTTAGTACTTTCTAATGCAAACTTCCCTTTTCAGACTTGCCAAACCCTCTCTTCTCAGTTCTGCAAAGACAAAGAAATTGTTTTATTTTTCCAGTTATCCTAAATACTTAGCACAACATCTTTACCTATTTTCAAAGTAAATAAACAAACCGTTACAAATGTAGCATCGTTGCAAACAGAGGAGAGCTTTACCTCAGTCAAGGGGAGTAAGTGTGAGCATGGGGAAAGCCCATCAGACTAAAGGCAGAACTCAACAGCAGACCTTAATCGGCACAGGAAGGAGATGAGCCCAGGAACCACAGTGTGCAGGACATGGGGCAGTGTTTGATATAAAGCACATTTTCTGTGCTTTGGGGTCCTTCTTCTCAAGGCTCCAGCCCACACAGAGTCAGAGCCCGTATTTGACATGTTCTGGAACGTGAGGGGTAGATGAGATGTTCCCCATAGGAAAATCAAGAATATCAGGAAAACAAGTGGGTATGAAACCAGTGCCCAAATTCTTTTCAGTGCTCTGTTTGTAAAAGATGTCGAGGACAATATCATCTAGCAAGAAGGCACAGCTGCTTACTTCTGAAATGAAATCTAGCTGGGAACAGGGGGCAAGGGATAGGTAGCACCTCTCTGGGTATACCATCTGGACTGGGTATGGAGAAAGGCGTCTGATCTCAGCTTATCTTTCTTATCCAGGTGACACTTCAGCTGAAAAAAAGAAAAAAGAAAGGAAAAGAAAAAAAAGAGAAAGCTTATTTTCTCAGCCCAGTCATTAGTCTATCTGAAAATGGATGATACAAATCGTTTTATTTAAAAACCACAAACACAGAATTTTAGAGATCAAAAAATGCTTTAGGACAATGAGGTCCAGAGAGGATATTGTCTTGCCCAAGGTCACGCAGGCTATCAGTAAATGGGCTGATTCTGGAACACAGGCCTCCTGTCTGCCATCCATGCTGCTCTTCTCACTGTAAGCCAGAACAAAAGAAATGACTTAACCAATGGCAGTCTCACTTGGTAGTGATGGGCACCAAAAGATAAGAAGTGAACACAAATTCAGAACTACTTACTGAAAATATAACCCTGAAAGCCAACCAGAGCAAGAGAGGTGCCAATCTTCAGTGCCACCAAAGGTCTTTTGGTACAATCTAGGTAATGGATCTCCTTCCTAATTTGTGACACCCTTGCAAAAGAGAGCAAAGTCAGATTAACTGTCTTCTCGTCCGTGTACTGCAATACGTTGCTGTGGCCTTGGAGAGAAGGCGGAGACAGAGAAAAAGAAAGTGCAGTGCCCTTTTCTCCTGTTCACAATATCAAATTGGTAATTATAATGTTGGTATTTGCTGCATGCCAGTAGGGGACCAGCACAGTGCAGACATAAAGACGATACTGTTTATTGCTCTGGGAATTTACAGTCCTGCTTGGGCAGAAAAGTAACCATGAAAAGATAAAGAAGCATATGATATTGGTTAAATCTTGGCTTTCTTAACTTCCTTGGCATTTGGGTCTTTTGTGTGGGATAAAGGGAGATGACAGAAATAGGATAATTGGAAGCTTTTGTAGTTGTGCACAGTGGGGATTCAAAAACGAGATGTTCAGTGTTGCCAGGCACAACAAGCACAAAGGGGTCAGTTGTGAAGGCCCCAGTGTGCATTGGAGGAGGGCCCATTTAGGCTGATTGCCCACATCCAGGCCAACGGGGTCTTGGCCACTCCTTTCATTTTGGAATGTCTTTTCCCTTTCACTGCTGATACCCTTCTCATGTGCTCTCCCCCCCCCCCACTCTTCCTGCTGCTGTTCAGTACACAAACATCTGCAAACATCTGCTCCCTGAACACAGTGGCAGCCCAGCTATGATCACTTACCCTCGAATGCAGCTGCCTCCTCATCAAACTTATAGCTAACATCCACTGAGCATTTTATTCTATTCCAGATACTCTGCTTAACTCTTTATAAATATTCTATTAAGCTTCACAGCACTCAGTGGGGTAGGTGCTCTGGTTATCCTCATTTTACACATGAGGAAACTCACGTTCAGAGAGGTTGGGTAACTTGTCCAGAGGCCTGCAGCACACATGCAGGGAAACCAGGAACCAGAGGCCCACAGACTCCAGCCCAGTGATCACATCCACAGTGCAAATACCACACTTACAACCTTATCCTTCACGCTGCTGAAATGTGCTTGCCTTTGGGGCTCTACAAACTCCAAGTTAGCGAAGAGGGTAATGGCTTCAGAACTTTTCCCAGCAAGTGATAGCAATGCTTTGGTAAGGAAAGCCTAGAGCAGAAACAGAAACAGAAACCCAGAACCAGACTGATTCCAGGAATGGAATTTTGAGGTATGGAAAAGTGAGAGAGGGGACTGATTGGAAGGCCAATAGCCCTGAGGTTCTTCCAAGCAACTGTCAACTTGGCTTTCAAGAAGACCTAGCCCTGGTCTGGAGAGCAACTTCTGTTATCTGACAGAAGGTCACTAGGTCTGAAAGCCATCATCAAGGAAATATTCAGGCGGAATAATCTGCATTAGGATTTGGACCAGAGATTTTTTTCAAGTAGGAGTGAATTTTCCCTCCTCCTCTCACCCTGCAGAGGACATCTGGTAATATCTGACGACATTGGCGGCTGTCACAGCAGAGTGGGGTGGGGCATTTCCCGGCATATAGTGGGTGGAGGCCAGGGTGCAGCTAAGCACCCTGCAGTGCCCAGGACAGCCCTCTACAGAATGATCTGACCCAAAATGTCAGTATCGCCGAGTTTGCAAAAACCTGATTTGGACAATAACTGAGAGACTAGTATGATAAACTTTATAAAAGTCCAAGAGTTAGCCAATGAAGAGGAAGTGAAACGAGATAGGGTCCATCTCAGGCCCAGTTTCCAATGGCTGGTTTCACTCCAAGGTTTTTTTCCTTGGTCCCCAAAACATTCGGGGTGATGTGGCTGGTTAGTTAATTCTGCCTGAGTATAAAGAAGGGAAATAAAATATTTGATTTGATAAATAAGACTTTACCCTAGTATAAAGAACATTGCACTGGGAAGTGAGGCCTCAGGGGGCACTATTATATGATTTTCTACCTAAGAAAACTGTTTAGGTGGACCAGCCTTGAAGTCATAATTTCTCAAAGTTTAGTCTGCATAGCATCTTCAAATGAATCACTTGGATGTTAGTTATAAAGCCAGGTTACTGGAGCCCCACCGGGCCACCTGAGGTCCTAGAGAGGGTCCAGAAATCTATATTTTTAACAACCTTCCCATGTGATTTTTAGACACACAAGAGAACCTCTCCTAGGGTTCTTATAGTGGTGACTTTCAAAGTCCTACCATTGCCCAGGCTTGACTCATGTCCCATGCCTGTGTGGCCTCATGTTCTAGCCTCCTGTTCTTCACTTGACACCTACTTTATGTCTTCTTGTATTTCCCTAGATTTTTTGATGTGTAATCTCTCTTGGGGACTATGGATGGGCATTCTGTCTTCATTGTCTATCTCTCATATCTGGCATGGACCAGGACCTAGAAATGTTTGACAAAGAATTGGAGCCTCTCTGAATTTGCTCCCATTCTCATGAACCAGATTAAATATTTACTGGTGCCCCCTGTAAGAATTTCCCAATGCTTGTTTGTTTGTTGTTTCAGTCTTTCCTGAGCACCTGACAAGAACAGATGGAGGAAGGTTAATCTGTCCTTTAACTGGGGACCTTGACCTATCACACATGAAAAGGTCAACAATTTACCACAGTGCATACAGCTAAATAAGGAAGGCCCAGCAATTAATTCTCAGCGAAACAGAAAGAAGTTCTTGATTGAGAAAGCCAAGACCCTTCCATTATTCTCCGATTTCTACCACACAAGGCATTAAGTGCTTAAATCAGTCTGCTATTCGTTCTGCCTCCCCCTGGCAGAGGGCCTAGGAGATAAGAATGTATGGTGACACCATACATGAAATGGTTTGTGGGCAGAGAGGTCCCTTAGGCTATCAGTCAGATCAACCAGCAAACAATGTTGGTCTGAATAGTTGGTGGCATGTATGCTTTGGGTTTGGCATTTATGTGACAATTTGTCTCCTTATCAAAACTGCTTAGATAAGAATGTTACATTGCCTTCTCTTTATAAAGACACATCAATCTTCAGTAAGTGACCTCCACAAGAATAAAATACATGTGATGCTCATGTTATATAAATTAACCAATTTTTCCATTAGAGAGTCACAGATTTGAAAGACCTTGGCCCTCTCCATAATGTGATATGGTGTACAATGTGATTTTTCAGGATAATTAATAAACAGTGGGTGACAGTCATTGTGAAAGTAAGGTAATTAGTGACTGGAATGACTATAGGAGGCCAATTTTGCGTGCCTGTTTTATTTTAAAAGAAATGACTTTAGTGTGTAGTTAACTTTGCCAGCAGTGGGAGGCCAGAATGGGATCCAAGCCAGCCAGCAGAGAGAATGCCTCTCTCTGGGGGAAATGGCTATTGGGCAGTAGTCCATATGATCAAAGATAATAGCATTGATTCAGTCCCTCAACTCCCATCTTCTGGGAGGCTATGTTTGAATGTCTTCATTGGATCATTTGTAAAAGAACTCATCTGCTTTAATCCAGGATGTCTTTCAGTCTTCTTAACAAGATAGAAGAAAAATATTCCAGTAGAAAATATGTCAATTTGGGGTTATTCTTTTAATGGGAAAATAGCATTAGGTGAAGAATTAGCTGCATGACTTTTAAAGAGCATTAAGATTCTGGCTATATTTCTATCTATCTATCTATCTATCTATCTATCTATCTATCTATCTATCTATAAATGAAACATAAGCGTAGAACATCATATAATATTTGTTTGCTGTTGTTATTGTCACATTGTTATGCTATGGCTCTGAGCATGGTGGCAAGAGACTGTGAGTTAGGGCATGATCTCCATAAGAATGAATGTTTGCCTCTTAGGAGCTCCCAACTTTGTAACAGACCAAGAGAGAGTTGATATCTTGAGGGTGATTGAATGTCCTCACCATAAAGCAAAAAAATTGGGAATGGGTGATAAATACCTAAATACCCAACAGGACATTGAGAAAAGGGCAAACATTAAAGCCAGCATTCCTCATTTCCTATATAATGTATTAAGATAGTGGTGAGGTGTATGAATACCTCCATGGTACAGTGTTTTTCCTGGTAGAAATTTGTAAGCAATGATAAAGTCCACAATTGAGAAGAAAAAGCTATCACCCCCTGACTGATTGCTATTAGATTCTAAGATGGGACTCTGTAAGAAATGAGATTTTTTACCCCCCTTCACTCCCACATCAAATCCTGACTAAGTAGGAAAGTTTACCCCCTGAGACTTATTTAAATTCAACAATATAAACAATATCATTACAACCTGATACATGTTTGAAGGGCTGTGAACTGAATACTATAAATTATTTCAATGCAGTAAAGATCTTTTATGCCTATGTACATGCACACACACAACATACATACAACAAACACACATCATGTACACAGTACCATATACACACACACACACAAGCACGCAGAACTGCTGTCTGTTTCTTTTTTTTTTCCTTTTTTTTATTAACATATAATGTATTATTTGCTTCAGGAGTATGGGTCAATGAATCATCAGTCTTACCCAATTCACAACACTCACCATAGCACATACCCTCCTCAGTTGTGTATAACCCAGCCACCCTATCCCCCCCCCCCCCCCCCCCCCCCCCCCCCCCCCCCCCCAGCAACCCTCAGTTTGTTTCCTGAGATTAAGAGTCTTTTATGGTTTGTCTCCCTCCCCGGCCCCATCTGGTTTCATTTTTCCCTCCTTTCCCCCAAGACCCCTTGCCTGCCTCTCAAATTCCTCCTATCAGACAGATCATATGATAATTGTCTTTCTCTGATGACTTAATTTGCTCAGCATAATAGCCTCCAGTTCCATCTACATCATTGCGAATGGCAGAATTTCATTCTTTTTTGATGGCTGCCTTGTATTCCATTGTATGTATATATACCACTTCTTGTCTATGCATTCATCTACTAATGGACATCTGGTTCTTTCTATAGTTTGGCTATTGTTGACATGGCTGCTCTAAACATTCAGGTGCTTATGCCCCTGTTGATCACATTTGTATCTTTAGGGTAAATACCCAGGAGTGTGATTACTGGGTTGTAGGGTAGCTCTATTTTCAACTTTTTGAAGACTCTCCATACTTTGTTCCAGAGTGGCTGCACCAGCTTGCATTCCCACCATCATGTAGGAGGGTTCCCCTTTCGTCACATCCTCGCCAACATCTGTCATTTCCTGACTCGTTAATTTTAGCCATTCTGACTGGTGTGAGGTATATTTCACTGTCGTTTTGATTTGTATTTCCTTGATGCTGAGTGACATTGAGCAGTTTTTCATGTGTCTGTTGGCCATTTGGATGACTTCTTTGGAGAAATGTCTGTTCATGTCTTCTGCCCATTTCTTGATTGAATTAGTTGTTCTTTGGGTGTTGAGTTTGATAAGTTCTTTATAGATTTTGGAGACTAGCCCTTCATCTGATATGTCTTTTGCAAATATCTTCCCCCATTCTGTTGGTTATCCTTTGGTTTTCTTGACTTTTTCATTTGCTGTGCAAAAGCTTTTGATCTTGATAAGTCCAAATAATTCATTTTTCCCCTTACTTCCCTTGCCTTTGGCAATGTTTCTAGGAAGAATTTGCTGTAACTGAGGTCAAAGAGGTTGCTGCCTGTGTTCTCATCAAAGATTTTGATGGATTCCTATCTCACATTGAGATCTTTCATCCATTTTGAGTCTATTTTTGTGCATGGTGTAAGGAAATGGTCCAGTTTCATTCTTCTGCATGTGGCTGTCCAATTTTCCCAACACCATTTGTTGAAAAGGTTGTTTTTTTTCCATTGGACATTCGTTCCTGCTTTGTCAAAGATTAGATGACCATAGAGTTGAGGGTCCATTTCTGCGCTCTCTATTCTGTTCCATTGATCTGTGTGACTGTTTTTGTGCTAGTACCATACTGTCTTGGTGATTATAGCTTTGTAATAGAGCTTGAAGTCTAGAATTGTGATATGGCCAACTTTGGTTTTCTTTTTCAACATTCCTCTGGTTATTAGGGGTCTTTTCTGGTTCTGTATAAATTTTAGGATTATCTGTTCCATTTCTTTGAAACAATGATGGTATTTTAATAAGGATTGCATTAAATGTGTAGATTGCTTTAGGTAGCATAGACTTTTTCACAATATTTATTCTTCCAATCCATGAATATGGATGTTTTTCATTTCTTTGTGTCTTCCTCGATTTCTTTCATGAGTACTTCATAGTTTTCTGAGTACAGATTCTTTGCCTCCTTGGTTAGGTTTATTCCTAGGTATCTTAGAGTTTTGGGTGCAATTGTAAATGGGATCGACTCCTTAATTTCTCTTTCTTCTATCTCGCTGTTGGTGTAGAGTAATGCAACTGATTTCTGTGCATTGATTTTGTATCCTGACACTTTACTGAATTCTTGTATGAGTTCTAACAGTTTTGGAGTGGAGTCTTTTGGGTTTTCCACAAAAAGTATCATATCATCTGTGAAGACTGAGAGTTTGACTTCTTTGCCAATTTGGATGCCTTTTATTTCTTTTTGTTGTCTTGTTGCTGAGCCTATGACTTCTAGTACTATGCTGAATAACAGTTGTGATAGCAGGTAGCCCTGTTGTGTTCCTGACCTTAGGGGAAAAGCTCTCAGTTTTTCCCCATTGAGAATGTTATTCGCTATGGGTTTTTTTATAGATGGCCTTTATGATATTGAGGTATGTACCCTCTATCCCTACACTGTGAAGAGTTTTAATCAAGAAAGGATGCTCTACTTTGTCAAATGCTTTTTCAACATCTATTGACAGTATCATGTGGTTCTTGTTCTTTCTTTTATTAATGTACTGTATCACATTGATTGATTTGTGGATGTTGAACCAACCTTGTAGCCCAGGAATAAATCCCACTTGGTTGTGGTGAATAATCATTTTAATGCACTGTTGGATCTTATTAGCCAGTATTTTGGTGAGAATTTTTACACCTGTGTTCATCAAAGATATTGATCTGTAATTCTCCTTTATGGTGGGGTCTTTGCCTGGTTTGGGGATCAAGGTAATGCTAGCCTCATAAAATGAGTTTGGAAATTTTCCTTCCATGTCTATATTTTGGAACAGTTTCAAGAGAATAGGTATTAATTCTTCTTTAAATATTTAGTAGAATTCCCCTGGGAAGCCCTCTGGTCCTGGCCTCTTGTTTGTTGGGAGATTTTTGATAACTGCTTCAATCTTCTTATTATTTATTGGTCTATTCCAGTTTTTGGTTATTGGTCTGTTCCAATTTTCTATTTCTTCTTGGTTCAGTTTTGGTAGTTTATATGTCTGTAGGAATGCATCCATTTCTTCCAGATTGTCAAATTTCCTGGTGTGCACGTGTTCATAATATGTTCTTATAATTGTTTGTATTTCTTTAGTGTTGGTTGTGATCTCTCCTCTTTCATTCATGATTTTATTAATTTGGGTCCTTTCTCTTTTCTTTTTGATAAGTCTGGCCAGGGGTTTATCAATCTTGCTAATTCTTTCAAAGAACCACCTTCTAGTTTTGTTGACTTGTTCTACTGGTCTTTTGGTTTCTATTTCATCGATTTCTGCTCTCATCTTTCTTATTTCTCTTCTGCTGGGTTAGGCTTTATTTGCTGTTCTTTCTCCAGCTCCTTTAGGTGTAGAGTTAGGTTGTGTACTTGAGACCTTTCTTGTTTCTTGAGAAAGGCTTGTGTTGCTAAATACTTTCCTCTCAGAACCACCTTTGCTGTGCCCCAAATATTTTGAACAGTTGTTTCATTTCCATTTGTTTCCATGAACTTTTTAAATTCTTCTTTAATTTCCTGGTTGACCCATTCATTCCTTAGTAGAATACCCTTTAGCCTCCATGTATTTGAGTTCTTTCCAATTTTCCTCTTGTGGTTAAGGTCTAGTTTCAAAGCACTGTGGTCTGAAAATATGCAGAAAATGATCCCAATCTTTTGGTACTGGTTGAGACCTGATATGTGACACAGGATGTGATCTATTCTGGAAAGTGTTCCATGTGCATTAGAGAAGAATGTGTATTCTGTTCCTTTGGGATGAAATATTCTGAATATATCTGTGATGTCTGTTTGGTCCAGTGTGTCATTTAAAGCTTTTATTTCCTTTATAATCTTTTGCTTAGATGATCTGTCTATTTCAGGGAGGGGGTATTAAAATCCCCTCCCCAAAACTGTTATTGGATTATTGTCAATGTGTTTCTTTGATGTAGTTATTAATTGGTTTATATAATTGGGTGCTTCCATTTAGGGGTATCGATATTTTAAATTGTTATATCTTCTTGTTAGACCGACCCTTTAAGTATGATATAGTGTCCTTCCTCATCTCTTATTTAATAGTCTGTGGCTTAAAATATAATTTGTCTGATATGAGAATTGCCACCCCAGCTTTCTTTTGCTGTCCATTAGCATGGTAAATGGTTTTCCACCCCCTCATTTTAAATCTGGATGTACCTTTGGGTCTAAAATGAGTTTCTTGCAGACAGCATATCGATGGGTCTTGTTTTCTTATCCATTCTGATGCATTGTCTCTTTTGATGGGGGAATTTAGTCCATTTTATTCAGGGTAACTATTTAAGATATGAATTAACTACCATTGTGTTTCCTGTAAGGTGACTGTTACTGTATATAGTCTCTATTCCCTTCTGGTCTGTTACTTTTAGTATTTCTCTTTGCTTAGAGGACCACTTTCAGTATTTCTTGTAGGGCTGGTTTGATGTGTGCAAATTCTTTTAGTTTCTTTTGTCCTGGAAGATTTTTATCTCTCCTTCTATTTTCAATAACAGCCTAGCTGGATAGAGTATTCTTGGCTGCATATTTTTCTTGTTTAGTGTTCTGAATATATCATGCCAGTCCTTTCTGGCCTGCCAGGTCTTTGTGGGTTGGTCTGCTGCCAATCCAATAATTCTTCCACTGTATGTTACAGACCTTTTCTCCCGAGCTGCTTTCAGGATTTTCTCTTTGTCACTGAGACTTGTAAGTTTTACCATTAGATGATGGGGTGTGGACCTATTTTTATTGATTTTGAGGGAGGCTCTCTGTGCCTCCTGGATTTTGATCCTTGTCCCCTTCACTAAATTAGGGAAATTCTCTGCTATAATTTGCTCAAATATAGCTTCTTCCACTCTCTCGTTCTTCTTCTTCTGAGATCCCAATTATTTTAATATTGCTTCATCTTATGGTATCACTTATCTCTTGAATTCTCCCCTCGTGGTCCAGTAGTTGTTTGTCTCTTTTTCTCAGCTTCTTTATTTTCCATCATTTGGTCTTCTACATCACTAATTCTCTTTTCTGCTTCATTTATCTTAGCAGTAAGGCCTCCGTTTTTTATTGCACTTTATTAATAGCTTTTTTGATTTCAGCTTGGTTAGATTTTAGTTCTTTTATTTCACCAGAAAGGGATTCTCTAGTATCTTCCATGCTTTCTTCGAGCCCAGCCAGCACCTTCATAATCATCACTCTGAACTCTTGTTCTGACATATTACTAATGTCCCTATTAATTAGGTCCCTAGCTGTTGTACTACCTCTTCTTTTTTTTGAGGTGAGTTTTCCCACCTTGTCATTTTATCCAGATAAGAACAGAGGAATACTGAAAGAATAGTGATGACCCCCAGAAAAATATTCACTAATCAAATACAAAGAGACCTGAAACCAGGGGGGGGCGGTGGGGGTAGGAAAAAAAAGTCTATATCTATGTCTATCTATATCTAGTTCTCTCTATATATATGATTAGACTGGTGAATAGAACAGAACAACACACTTGATTTTGGGTGTATTTTGGTCTGTTAGAAGAAACTGCCTCCCAAAATTTTAAAGAAAGAAAAACTTATATATGTATAAGAATAAGGGGATACACCATGAAGCGAAGGAATATGACTGTAAAGATGAAAATTTAAAAAGATTCTAAAAAAGGAATTGATAAGATAAGAAGGTGGTTGAAAAAAAAAAAAGAAGAGGAAAGAATATGATGAGGCTGGAGACTAGAACAAAGCCATGCAGCGGATTTAGGGTATATTTTGATGTATTAGAAGAAATTATATCCCAAATTTTAAAGAAAGGGAAGCCTGTATGTATACAAAAAAAAAAAAATAAGCTTAAATACAATGAAGAGATAGAATATGACAATAACAATAAAAATTAAAATATTTTTAAAAGATATTGATAAAATAGTTTAAAAAGCTAAAATAAGAAAGAGAAAAAATTAAAAATAGAATAAGAAAAAAGTAAAATTAAAAAAAAATTAACTTTGAAAGACTAAAGAGTCATGGGAAAAAAGCCATGAATTCTACATTGTGCATTCCCCTAGCTCTGGAGTTCTGCAGTTTTCATTGATGGGTGAATTTGGTCTTGACTGGATATTCTTGCAAATCTTCTGGGGGAGGGGCCTGTTGTATTGATTCTCAAATGTTTTTGCTGGAGGCAGCACTGCCCTACCCTTGCCAGGGGCTAAGCTAAGCAATCGGCTCAAATTTGCTCTTGGGAGCTTTTTCTCCGTGAGTGCTTTCCGTATAGCTTTGCAGGGCAGGAATAAAGATGGTGGCCTCCCAACCTACGGCCCAGAGGAGCCAAGCACTCAGGGCCCCACTCCTCAGTGCACCCTCAGAGAAAAGCGGTCAATCACGCCTGTCTCCCTGGTCTCCGGCCACAGTCCATGCTTATCCAGCTTGTGACTGAGCATTTCTATCTCTGGCTCTTGGCCTCTTTTGGAGCCTCCAAACCAGCAGATTCCTACCTGTGCTGTAGTTCCCGGAGGAGGAAGGAGGGGATCTGCCAAAGCCTGGATCTGCCACCTGTGGGGTCCCACTCGAAGAGCAGTGGCCCAACTGCACCTCAGATCATGATTTAAGGTAACCCTGAGCTGGGAGCCAACCCTTCAGCTCTGTCTTTACAGCCGGCTTTCCTGCTCCGATATCTGGGAGCTCTGCCATGCTCAGGCACCATGGGTCCTTCTGTGACCCCACAGGATCTGAGACCACACTGTCACCAGGAGGGCCCCCCCATTAGCCTCTGGGGTGACATCCCTCAGTGAAGCAGACCTCTAAAAGTCATGATTTTGTGCTTTGCTGTTCTACTGCTGCCCAGGAGCTGGCCCCTTCCCTGCGGTCTGTCTTCCCAAATGTCATCTCAGATTCACTTCTCCTCATGTCCTACTTTCCAGAAAGTGGTTGCTTTTCTGTTTCTAGAATTGCTGCTCTTTTTCTCTTCCATCTCCTATTGAGTTTGTAGGTGTTCCGACTGGTTTGATAACCATCTAGCTGAACTCCTGGGACCTGATGGTATCTAGATCTCCTAATTCTCTGCCATTTTGCTCTCCCTCTTGCTGTCTGTTTCTATTTTTGGCATGTCTACATTCTCCCTCAGTAAGATTCACATAGCATGGCACTCTTTTTTTCCATGAAATTTTTCAATATTTTTTACTAAAAGAAATGCTGTTTGAAGTTTTGAAGTGGAAGTTAAGGGACAGGAAGAACTGTTGTATTCCACAGACATTTCCCACTGAAAGATTTATATTAGAAATAAGAAGTTAGGTTCTGTTCATTTTTTTTTTAAGATTTTGTTTATTTGTTTGAAAGAGAGATCATGGGTGCAAAAGAGAGCACAAGGGATGTGACAGAGGGAAAGAGAGAGAGAGAGAAGCCAACTCCCTGCTGAGCAGGGACACCACCGCCACACACCGCCCCCCCCATGCAGGGCTTGATCCTGGGATTCCAAGATCATGACCTGAGTCAAAGGCAGACGCTTAAGGGACTGAGCCACCCAGGCAACCCTGTTGTGTTCATTTAAACACCTCAAGGCTCTATCAGGGTAATTCTGCGCTGTTCAGCAGGAAGTAGTGAACCTCAGTAAAGAGCACTGCTGCCTGGGGCCAGGCTCAGGAGAGACCACAGTGAAGGAGGAAGTAGCTACTTGTGCTTTACTTCCTTTAAACAAGGCAGACTGTGGCGAGCTAAACCCAGAGACACAACCTTGCTTTGTCCCATGTGACCAAAACCATGCAGCACACAAGCCTGCAGGCAATGGGGAAATCGATCAGAAATGGACGAGAAAAAATAAATGAGTTCTGACAATGAAGGAGTATATGCAGCATATGTTTAAAAAATTAGGGAGAATAAATTGGAATAAAGATCAGATGGAATCAAGAGACAGCATGAAAGCATGCGGAAATACACAGGAAACTGCTCTACTAGGTTGCTCAAATTAGGCTTTGTGGATTCGAGCATGACATCACTAGTAGCTGTCTAAGACTTAACCACCAAAGTTTCAGTTACTCTGCATTCCCAACGGTACTTTTTGGATTATTTTTATCAAGTTGGTTCAGATGCAGTGTCAATGAAACCCAAGTTTCTGTCCTCTAGTTTCTTAAGTTCAGTAAGGCTATCATTTGCCCATCGTACAGCCTATTTAAATATTGTGCAAATAGAATTTAACATTTTAAAGATGACCTCATGGGGTGCCTGGGTGGCACAGCTGGCTTAGTGTCTGATTCTTGGTTTTGGCTCAGGTCCTGATCTCAGGGTTGTGAGATGGAGCCCTGAAACCAGCTCCATGCTCAGTGAAGAATCTGCTTAAGATTCTCTCTCCCTCTGTCCTTCCCATGCATGCTCTTTTTCTCTAAAATAAATAAATAAGCTTTAAAAAAAAATGCCCTTATGGCTTGTTGTCTTAGCTCATTGCTTTTGTTTTCTGTGTTTATATATCTGATTACTTGTCCACCACTATTCGTCCTCCAAATTTGTCTCTTTGGTTCTGCAGCCCCTCCCCAGAGCTATAATTGTTTTCTTGCCCATATCTCACTGCTGGTCTTTCCCAGGAAGGGATCTATAAGACAATTTTTTATCTCCTCTCAATCATTTCTTAGCTCCACTGCAACCAGCATCTTCACTGCTCAGTGGAAATGACACTCAAAGGCCAAGTACTGTCCTCAAATAAACCTTTTTTCTCAGTACATTCATGATGTTAAACTTGTTTTTAAAAGATTAAGCACAAAAACTAAGCTGTAATCCAGAATAAGACTGCGTGAGACAGTTTTCTAAAGATGTTGTCTCAAGACACTCTGGTTGTTCAATCACCCCCTTATTGTGAGCTCAGAAAAGAGACCATGAGCCAGAGAATGCAGGCAGCCTCTAGACACTGTCAGTGACCCCTGGTTGTCAGCAAGGAGATGGGGACTTCAATACTGCAACTACAAGGAACTGAATTCTGCCAATAACCTGAATAAGCATAGAACCAGGTTCTTCCCTAGCATCTCCAGAAAGGGGCACAGCCTTGCTAACACCTGTGTGAAGCCCCAAGTAGAGAATCACATTGTACCCAGACTTCTGACCCGCGACAGCTATGAGATAACAAGTGCATATTGATTTAAGCCACCAAAGTGTGGTAAGCTGTTCCAGCAACAAGAGAAAATTAAGGTAAACAGAACTTTTCCTCAAATATCTATCATCTTAGCATTCAAATTCTTATTTCTTCTACAGTGTAGTTAATATGTCCCATCTTAAATAACTTCCAACTATCCAGACTCTTATCTATTGAAAATTGCAAACTTACTTTCTCTGTCTGGGCACTATGGAGCCAGACTTGAAATACTACATATATTTAAGAAAAATACTATATATAATATTTAAGAAAAATACTATATATATGTAAAATACTATATATATAGTGTGTATATATGTGTACATATATACACACACATATTCATATGTTTTTATGTATATGTATATGCATATATAGGTGTGTCCATACATAACTACAACCTGTGTAGACCTAATAAATACTCACCATACTCAATAAATGTTTTTATATATACATATAGGAATTATGAGCATATATGTCAAATACATATATTTTTCCTCAATGCTAAGTACTAACATTTATTATTTCATGACAACCTTATAAGCTATACTCACCGCTCCATTGAATTTAAAAAAAAAGGCAGACAGAGGTCAAGTAACTTGCCAGAAATCATCTAATAGATGGCTGAAGAGAATTCAAATATAGATCTGTCTGGATCCAAGACTGCAAGGTCCTTATTTTTATCTTGCTTATCTTTCACGCCGAATCTTTTTGGACATTCTAGATCCTACATCCATCTCTGCTCAGATGCCATGTAGCACTTTCCTTGAATTCCCCACCCAGTACATCTGGATGCTGTACTGCCCTTGTCTTTCCCCCTCTTAATTTCTGTGCCTTCTCAGCTTCTTAAATGGCCTTCCATTTATCTTATGTAAAAGAACTTAAAGACTATGTTCTCAATTCTGTGCTACTCTGTTTGCCAAAAATTCAATTTACTTTTAGACTTTTCAAATTTTAACTCTTCTGGTGACTTTCAGCTTCAAATATCCAGCATTGACTCTTTCATGAATTCTAAGCACACATACAACAATGTTGCTGAACATGTCTGTTTTCCTGTCTTCTTGACCCAAACCTCCTAAATGTCTACATCAGCATTAGTAGGAAAAGAAGTCCTCTCTCTTTACTACCTTCTGTCCTTCAGTCATATCATCCATCCCCTTGATGGCAAACTCAGAAACCTGTTGCAACTTTGAACCTCCCTTCTGGTTAAAAGCTTGGGCTCTTCAGCTGGACTGCCTTGGCTGAAATCCCATCTGTGCTACTTACTTGTTTCAGACTTTGGACAAATTGCTTAATTTCCCAGGACCCAAATATCATCCTCTGTAAAACTGGGGTGGTGGTAACAATAATGATAATATCTAGCTCACAGTGTCACAACTTTAAAGCAGGTACTCTAAACTTGGATCAGCACCCAGCAACCAGTACTTGCTCAGTAAGTTTCAACTACCACTCATTTTCCATTTGATTGCCAGATCTTCATTTATAATTTCAGTGAAATCTGTGATTATGTTTCTGTTGCCATGTTTTCTACCATCCACCATTTTATGTTATTACCTGGGTTAACACTGCTACCAAATGAATCTTCCAAAGGCACTATTTTAATTGTAATTCAAAAATCTTCATGTTTCTCAAGGCTTTCAGGATACAATGGAAACCTCCCTATCATGGCATTCGAAGCCTTCCATGAACTGTCCCCTGGCTTCTATTTGCAGTTGTTTCTACATTCCTATCTTTCTCAACTCTGGCTGTAGACAGGGTAGACTTCCTACTTTTTCTTAAACACTCTGTTTTGACCTGCTTCTTACCTTCCTATTATGCTTCCTACCTACTAGAAAATATGTTGAAATTTTTAAGTGTCATCTCAATTTATCTTCACAAAAACTCTAAGTTGGCTAGTGTGCTCTGCTTAGTTTATGAGGGATGAGAAAACTGAGCTGAAAATATGCAGTGAGGAAGAAATGGACCCATGGTTTGAATCCAAGCTGATTCCAGACCCCATGATTTTAACTGTTCTATATTATGCCTTCTTCATGCTATATTCCTCTTTCCTGGAGTATTCTTTACCCTTCTCCCACCTATTTGACTCCCACCTATTAATCAAAGCCTGCCTTAGGCTCTGTCTTTACTATAAAGCTTTCCTAGATTCCTTCAACTCTAGTGAACTTCTTTGTCAGGTACAAGCTTCTTCTTTTTTTTTTTTTTTAAGATTTTATTTACTTATTTGACAGAGAGAGATCACATGTAGGCAGAGAGGCAGGCAGAGAAAGAGGAGGAAGCAGGCTCCCTGCCAAGCAGAGAGCCCGATGCAGGCCTCGATCCCAGGACCCTGAGATCATGACCTGAGCTGAAGGCAGAGTCTTAACCCACTGAGCCACCCAGGCGCCCCGGTACAAGCTTCTTAAGGCTAGCTTCATTTTTCATGAAGCCAGCAATGCCTTCAGTATAATACTTAATAAATTCTACATGTATTAGTACCAGATCTCTACTAATGAGCTTGACAATGACTCCTGGTGGTTAAGCCAACTAATCTCTAATTTCTGTTTATCTTTATTCTTATCCATTGTCATAGGTAAGATTTTTTTTTAATTTCTAACACATTTCTGAACTTAAGCAGAAAAGGAATTTATTTATTGGGATGGTGTGGAGTATTACAGAATGCTAGAGAAACAAACTGAAATTAAGGAAGGCACAGCCCAGTGGAGGTTCCTGGTGGAGCCATCCCATGCAAGAGCAGACTCTAAGCTGTCAGATAGGTATAACTTGGGGTGGCTGCAAAAGAGGAGGAAATCCTGTATCTGACATCCCCATATGTGGCCTGGCAATGCCTCCTTCTGCCAGTATTTAAGGGAGCTGCAATCAACAGCTTAGCAAGGGGACAAATGAGTCATTCTCGAATACATTGCGGAAGTCAAGGAGTGGGAGGGACTCCAGGATAAAGAACTGTGGCGCCTAAAGAGGAATAGAGGAGAGACTAGGTGCAAATTTTAGAAAGAGAGGAAGTCAAACAAGAGTTGCTTAATATTACTAAATGCTTCATTACAAGACAACATTCCTATCTCCTAAAATCAAAAGTTAGGTATGAATAGGATACCATGGATAGATATAGAAAGGTCCAAGGATGGACTTCTGAGATTTGTGACCTCCAACTATGCATGCATATTTTCTGAATAGTTACATCTTTCTGCCAGTGGGTCTGCAGATTTTATTGGATTCTCAAATGGGTACATAATCTAAAAATGGTCACAAAACACTATTTTCAGCTCCTAAAATAGAAACATAATCTTACCCAGAAATCAGGTGACCCAGGGGCAGACTCTGATAATGTCCTCAAAGAAATAAGTAAATATGACAATTCTGCGTGTGCTATGATGTGCCGGCTCATCTAACAGATACCAAAGAGTTACCTAGAGGGTAAAATCTTTTTCAGAGCTAAAGATATACAGTGAAATTGCTAAATATACAATGACCACAGAACAAAAGGGCTTCTGCAGTATAAAAAATCTTGTTTGCCTAAGATGATTTTAAAATGATGATACAATTTACCTCTCCATTTCTTATTTTTATAGTATCAAGTTATTTTTCACATAGTTCTTGAAAGAAGCTTCCTCAGTGTCCACACTTTGACAAGGAACAATCACTATCTCTCTTTCTCCATCTTACACAAATTGCTACCTGACAAGGTAGAGATACATGAGTGTCTCAAGTCTGGGGCGTATGGATGCGCTTCAACTAAGTCTGGTTATTACTGGGGCAAAGGAAATGTCCTGTGTCAGTAAAAAGCAACTGCGATGAAGGGGGAGCCTTATTAAATAAGCAGATGGCATCTACTTAGGCCATTGTAGTTTGGACGAGCTGGTTAAGTGAGAGTTTTCCTGAAGATCACCACCTTCAATACAGAATCGAGGACTGTGTTTGCAAAGGCTTTCCTGAAGGCTTTCCAGAGAAGTGTCTTTCCTTTTCTCAGGAAAAATGTCTTACTCCATTTTCTCTGTGGCCAAAAAAAAAAAAAAAAAAGGTGAGGGGAGGTTTGGGGTAAAAGGCCACAGTTTTAAACTGATGATCAAAGGAGGCTTCCTGAGGAATAGATGTTTGCTGGAAGACCTGAAGGAAGTTAGGGGAAAGCCACAGGATATCTAGGACAGCTCACTTCTGGGTTGCTCATTGCATCATTCAAGGTGCCCACTGTGCACCTAAACCATTAAATGCTTTGAGCAATGGAACATGAAGACAGGGTTTTGGAAGAAAAGTCTCCACAAAAACCACACTGTGTTTCCGTATAGTCCCCCACTGCCCTAACACTCCCCTTTTCTGGCTGTAGCTGAATCCTACTTCCAGCTAGGGCATGAGCAAAATGTGTGAGCTAGTTAACAGCTTTGTTCCTTTTCTTTTTTAAGGTCAAAATTCCCAAAATATTGAGAACCCTTTGCAAAGTAATTGCTCTCCTGGTTAAGCGTCTTGTCTGTATCCACAATGTACCCCATACTGTGCTTTGCACAGGAGTACCTGTGACATATGCCTTAAGAACTGACCCTCCCTGATGTAAAAACAGGCACAATTACTCTCTTCATATTACTACTTTCTTAGGACTCACCTCCTAGGAGAGTTGGCAGGGCTTTCTTCTATTTGGGGGGTCATGAAAATCAATCCTCAAGGAAAAGATTCCTTCAATCATCTTCATAACCCACAGAGTGCTTCATGGACAAGCAGTAGTTCCTTTAGCACCTTCATCAAACTGGTGGGCAGGGCTGCTGACTAGGTCCATCCTATAGATGAAGAAACAAAATCTTCAACTGAATAGCTATCTTACACAATCTTTTTTGAATCAATCTTTCAAATGTTTCATCTAATCCATGAATTCCTAGTCCTGTGGCCTTCAAATATTTCTTATCTAATACACCTAGTAGAAAAAGTTTGACAACACTCCCATAGTCTCTGTTTATTTATACAAATTAATATAGTCCTTTTTTATTTAAAGATTTTATTCATTTATTTGAGAGAGAGAGGGAGAGAGTGAGAGAGAACATAAGGGAGAAGGTAGAGGGAGAAGCAGACTCCCCGTGGAGTCGGGAGCTGGGTCCCTGGATTCTGGGATCACAAACTGAGCCGAAGGCAGTGGCTTAACCAACTGAGCCACCCAGACACCCCAAAAGTAATATAGTTCTTATTAATAGCTAATATTTCAAAACAACATACATAGGAGGATAAGGTTTATTGTTAAGCATAATAAATATAAGTCCCTCATTCATTTTTTAAATAAACATTACTTTTACTTATTTGAAAGAGAGAGAGAGATAGCAAGAGGGCATGAGCAGGTAAGAGGGAGTAGAAGAGGGAGAGGGAGGAGCAGACTCCCCACCGAGCAGGGAGCCTGACACAGGGTTCCATCCCAGGATGCTGAAATCATGACCTGAGCCAAAGACAGATGCTTAACCTACTGAGCCACCCAGGCACTCTAGTCCTTCATGTATTCTTTCATTAAACTTAATAGTCACATACTGAGAAACTTCTGGATGCCAAGCACTGTTTACATCACAGAAGACATGATACATGAAACAGACAAAATTCCTGCTCTTGTGGAGCATAAAGTTGAGTGCAAGAAGACAAACCATAAGTAATGTAAATAAGTAAAATGTATAGTAGTGTCCCATGCTAGTAAGTGTCATGGAGGAGAATAAAAGAGGAAGGAGAATTCAGGTAGGTTTGAAAGGAGAGGTGTAGTTCTAAATAGCCCCAGAAAAAGTGAGTACAGATTAGGGAATTAATTTGACTGTTTGTAACTATTTGGCATAGGGAATCAAGGTGTCCATATCAATATTTATTATATTACATAGTAATAGAGTACAATTTACCTAGATAACCAATATGAATAGAATTCTAATTTCTCCTTTGCCCTAAGTGACCATCTTGGAAGACCACTAACTTAATCTACACTTGTATGAGCCACTGCTTGAAATAGACTTCTCAGATTCCCGGTATATTATGACATTTTCTCTTTGGGATCCACTCAGGATGATGAAGTCTGGTGGCTCTTTTGGTGGCAGACATGGAACCCTGTAGTAAATTAGCTCTTTAATTCAGTGCTGACTTGGTTCCATGGGTGATTTTACATCCCATGATTTATTTAGCTATGAGCTGCCGGGAGCCGGCCCCGGCAACGGTCAGTCAAGGTTCCCTGAAGGTGGTGATGGAGTCAGCGATATGAGGAGACCGGCTTGGGCATGGCGGGAGGGGCGGACCACGCACCGTCCCCGACAATGAGCAATTCTCTTTCATGTCCAAAGACATTTTGTGTTTTTGTGTTACTCTAAAGCAGGTGACTAGGGAGAGCATGCACACAGAAGCATATCAGAACAGCTGGTAATGACAGGAAGTGGTAACTTGTTGGTTTTCTTTTTCTTTCTGTTGAGCTCTGGTAATATAGTGGGAGCATTTCCCTTTTCACCAGAGAAGGAGGATTTGTTCAGCCTGGTGAAGCTTCAGAAAGAAGGTGTTTAACGAAATTGACATTTTTAAATATTTTGCGACTCAAATAACAGGATACAATGAGCTTCCGAGGAAAGGTTTTTAAACGGGAGGCCAGTGAATTTCTGAAGAAGAGAAGAACAGTGAGGCGAATAAATCAAGAAGAAATCCACAGATTAGGCTCTGTAGGTATCCAAATGTTAATGTTTGTTTTTCTTTAATACTTAAAAAACAGAGAAAGATTAGTCGTGGGTGTTGTTCTAACATAGGTGCTGGGCAAAGTCCTAGATGGAACAGAATATTCTCTTTGGCTCGTAAACATCCTTTTTGATTTACAACATTATTTTTGAATTACTTACATCATTATTTTAAAACATATTGAAAGGGCGCCTGGGTGGCTCAGTGGGTTAAGCCTCTGCCCTCGGCTCAGGTCTTGATCTCAGGGTCCTGGGATAGAGGCCCGCATTGGGCTCTCTGCCCAGTGGGGAGCCTGCTACCCCTTCTCTCTCTGCCTGCCTCTCTGCCTACCTGTGATCTCTCTCTCTGTCAAATAAATAAATAAAATAAATAAAATAAAATGTATTGAGAGAAAATTTAAGTAGTTTAACTATTACTAAAGGATTTCTAGAAAATTTTAAAGAAAACCTACAATCGCTTCAGTTATGACCTTAGTTGATGACTTGTATGTAATTGTAGGTTTTTTCTTAAATTGCTGATCTATTTTGATCATGTATCACTCATTTGTTTTAAAATTCTGGGATGGGGCACCTGGGTGGCTCAGTGGGTTAAAGCCTCTGCTTTCAGCTCAGGTCATGATCTCAGGGTCCTAGGATCAAGCCCCACATGGGGCTCTCTGCTCAGTGGGGAGCCTGCTTCCCCCTCTCTCTCTGCCTGCCTCTCTGCCTACCTGTGATCTCTCTCTCTGTCAAATAAATAAATAATATCTTTTAATAAAATAAAATAAAATTCTTGGAAAGAATGGTCCAAATTATAAAAGAAAGTGAAAAACAGTAAGTTTTAAAGGTTAAAAAGATTTGGTTTGTTTATGGTTAAAAATGTTTCTGCCTTATTATTGTTTGCAAACAAAATGAGTGCTCTGGAAATGTGTACTTATTATAGAATCCTAGGTGTCTATGTGTAGGAACTACCATGACTGAATATCAGAGCCTCTTGCTGGAGTGCATCCATGACTCACATGTGATGTGGAAGGTCCATGTTTTATGGTAAATGGCTGCGACTTCATCAGGCAGCTCTTCTTACAGGAATGTTCATTTGACAGAGTGGTCTAGGGTTTGCTTGCTTTCTTTTCTTCAGGGCAGGGTTTCTCAACCTCAGCACTACTGCCATTTTGGATTCAAGCTGTCTAACCCAGACTGTCCTGGGCAATGTGAGATGTTTAACAACATCCCTGGCCTCTATGCCCTACATGCAGACACTCGTTCCCTAGTTGTGACCATCAAAAATATCTCCAAATGTCAAATGGCCCCTGGGATAGGGAAGGTGATTGCCCGGGTTGAGAACCCCTTGCTCTAGGAGTAAAGAATCTTTTTGTTCATATAAACATCTTTAATCTAGAAACAGAGCAGCTTTTTAAAAATTACAAAGATGATAATGATTATTATGGTCACTTAATGAATATAAATAATCAGATTAATGAATAGTCACTCAGCCCCTGATAGGCCAAAATCAGGTACAAGAATATTCTGTCTTACATGATAATAATTCTCTTTATACTGGCAATATATTTGGTGGTAATTTGACATGAAAAGAATTTTCATTCTTTCGCCTTTGAGGTCTGGCTCACAGGACTGGTGCTGTGTTGTTTTTTGGTCGGTTTCTGTCTCAGTATCTCAGTGGTATATGTTTCCCATTGGGAAACACAAGCAAATGAGCCCTTCAAACTTGTTCCCATATCACTCCACCCAGCATTTCATAAATGGACTACACAGAGTCCTAAAACTAATCTCTTGGTTCCAATGCGCCCACTGTGGGTCCCTAGTTGTGTCTTGTCTATTGACTTGTGAGCCCCTCATCCATTGTTTACTATGAGCCTGTTAAAGAGGATAAATATTTGGAAAGCTTGGTTGGTTTGGGATGACTTTAACCTTTAGAACACTCCAAAAAAATATAATTTCCCAGTTGCCTTTCTCTCAGTGGAATTTAGGAGTTCCCTGGATGATGGCACTGTGAGATTGACTTCTAGTGACCATCACGAGAGACAACAGGCAGGAGAAAACGTGCCTATCTCATCGGACCGCACACACAGCCTGGCAATAGGACAATCCCCAGTGTCTCACCATATAATGAAGCTAATCATTCTCAGAATTATCTTAATTGAATTGGAAGGTATTGCTACTGACTACTATGGGAAAAGCAGCCAGTAAGGAGGGAGTTTTCCCACAGCATTCAGTAGCTGTGCATTCATATTTAATTAAGATCATTCATACGGTGATTAGCTTTCTTCTGTGGAAGGCACTGGGGGCTTCCCACCACTGCAGCCCAGCCTGCCTTGTTCTTCCAGAGATAGGCATATCTTCTTTCCCAGGTTGTCTCTTCTGTAGAGCAGGCGATTGCTCAATCCATCCTATCATCCCTAGATGCGGGTTTTATTTTTGAAAAAAGAGAATCCAAAAGAGTGAAACACATCATTAGAATTCTAGGGGGTCATTCTGACTGTCTCACCTACATTCTGTATGACCTTGGGTCGATTACTGAAATCACTCTGAACCTTAGTTTACTCCTCCATGAAAACGTTCATAGCAAATACCGGTCTATCTCAAGATGGTTTATTGGAATTCACTTTGATCGTGATCACCATGAAGATGACTTGAACACTATAAAAAGGGGGAGTAACAAATGTGATGTCATATTAGTAAAACCAAGTAATGTATTTCCAGGTTCAAGGGCAAGGGAAGAGGAATATAATTATATTGAGATTGCCTTTTCAGTGATGGTGACACTGAAGCCACTGGACTAGAGAGATGACACTTTCCTCCTAGGAACCTTGCAAAACTGGAGTGACAGAGTCACTCAGGAGACAAAATTTTCAACTGCATCAAGATGGCACTAAGGGGGAGGGGGATCCCAGATGGCTCTGTGTGTTAAAGCGGTTGCCTTAGAAATGATTCCTGGTTTTTTTACTCCACATCTTAGCTAAAGCACCCAAAGCCAGACTGGGCTTTCCATAGCACTTTTATCTAAGCTTTCTAAAAGCTAAACCAGTATCTCTAGACAAGTTTCAGAGACAACTTGATAGGAGATAAGAAAGAAGCAATTCAAATGACAAAATGCCCAACACATGAAGACAAGCCTAAGGTCAGAGACTATAAAATACCTTCTTTTGAATTTTTGGATATACTTGTAGTGAAAGGAGAAATAATAACTATGGCAATAACTATGATGGATTATCTGTTTTTGTTGTGATCATGGGGATTTTGAATTTGACAAACCACTTATTATTCTAAGGCAAATTTAGAAATAGTTTCATTCCACAGTAATCTGGAATGCTCTAACCAGAACAGTAATTTCCTAAAAGGCATACAACCCAAACTTGATACTCTCATGACACAGACCCACAATTTTTTTTATCTCGTTTCCTTCAGATGCTGTTTGAGGCTGTTTATTTAATTCTGTTAGAATTTTTAACTGTTTTGGAACTTTATTTATCCAATTTTTAAGGGTACTACGTACAAAGTCCTTCATATATTTTAATCTACCTATCACAGTTGGTATACTATAAGAGAGAGCAACTGCATTACAAGAGAAGTTCAAGGAGAAGTAGAACTACTTCTCTTAAATTTTGAAGTACGTATGGTACTTTGTGGTTGGTTTTTAAAAAAAAAAACTGCTTGTCTATTTTTATTTTTATTTTTTTCAACCAATCATTCAGTATGATCTCTGGTGCATAGGAAGTCAGTAAAAAGACAGTTTCCTCCCTAAGTTGCATGTCCTAATTTGGAAAGGTTAAATACATGATTAAATTGAATTATTATATCAATCATCTGTACAATCAGGAAAAAAAATGCAGAATTCACTTAAATAAATGTAAGTTGTTATTTTTAAGTTGTTATTGGCTTGTGGATCTTTGATTTGCATGATTTGAAAGTATTTGGAAAACTTTGGATACACATAAAAATTCTTGCTCTCGTCTTTCATCATAGCCTCTTAGCCCTTCAGTAGAAAAGTAAAAACTATAGAAAGAGAATCTAATCTGAACTTCTTTATCATATCTCTCACACACATCATTTTATAAAATATGTTGTGCTAGTTTCTTTTAAGTGGATTTTTAGTCTGTTCTTCCACGTGTGTGAACAGCAGCATTTCTCCCTGGTCATCCGTGCTGCCTTCTTACTCTTACTCCTCATTTTATACAAACATTCCCAATCACCTATTTGAGCTATTTCATAATGATCCAATTAGCTGAAAGGAATCAAAGGCAAGGATCCCAGGATTATGGGATCAGGTAACAATGAAATGGAAACAGATTTTGGGTTCAAACAATGGATAGCTATGTTGAGAGCTGTAAATGGATGGTTGGAGAAGGCAAAAAAGCTGAAGTAATGGGATGAGGGATCTGAATTCAGTCTGACCTTGGCAATGGAGGAATGCAAATTGAAACTTGATCTGACTGAGAATCTAAGTGGACTCTGAGTATATCAAGAAGGAGCACAGGCCTGTAGCTGCAGGGGAGATGCTCTTAAATGAACTCAGGCTTAAGTGAGAATGAGCTTACTCTCCTGAAGACCAGCTGCCAAGAGAAGGAGAGGTGTTAGGACAGGAGGAAAGCAAGGTGGAGGAGAACTACCAATGTGGCAAAGTCAACTTCATGACAATGCACTTTATTACATCTGAGCAGGAGGTGGACAATTTCTCAGGGAGGGCTATGCCCAACAAACAGAAAGTAACACCATTATCCCAATAGCTCTTTTCATTTCCCAGATGGTGATAATGGCACAAATCTCTGTAGATGTAGAGATTCCCCAATTAGTGGCAATTGCCATTGTGGTCAGCTAGCATTCAATGTACATTTCCTTAATATACCTTTCATTTCCTTTTCTTCACCCTCCTTATCTGCTTACAAATATTTTTTGGTCTTCTTTCACCACCATTGCCCTCCATGAGGTACCCAGTGACCTCACACCAGCCTCCAGATGTCCTTCACGGCAAAACTTCTCACAGGGAACATAATTAGTACTTGAAATGATAGCTGTGTTTCAGCAGCTTTCCTGCAGTGGGGGAAAAAAGCTTTTTGTTTTCTATTCTACAACACCGTGACCTTGGTTGGTAGAGCAGGGAGGACCATAGGTCTTTCACATTGAGCTGGGTTGAGATATCTGTTGCTGAGGAAGTCCTCAGAATCCTAGTTTCTGGATCTGTAAAATAAAGCAATAATGATCTCTTCTAGGTTTCATAGGAATATTCAGTGAGAGAAAGTGTTAACTACTTGTCGTGATCCTGGGCAAGTCTCATAATTAAAAGGATCTTGCTTATGTGATTGTCTAGGGCATGTGATCTTAGCAAGGCCCATTCAACATTTCCCCCTGGCACTCTGAATCTTGAGCAGAAAGAGGCCACAGTGTCACACAGCGGTCCTTCAGTTGCAGACACTGAGACTCACCAAAACTGTCTCTTTTGGGATGGGGCGAGAAGTCCACAGACACAAATAAACTGCTGGTGCAAAAAAGAAAACAGGGAAGGTATTGCCTAGGCCAAAAAACAACAAATGCCCCGTATATACATTCAATCTCAAGTAGCCAAAAGTAAGAAAGGAAATAAAAGGAGCTGACTGTCATTATGGGGAGGTTTACGGACACATGTTGTTGACATATCTACTTACATGCCTGTGTGTGTGGCATGTATGTGTCTATGTATATACACATTAACACGCATGCACATACACACATTCCTCACATCAATCCTGAAAGTTCATTGGTATGACGGGTAACATACTAAAATAATGTTGGAGTTTAAGCCAGTGACAGCTTTCATCACAGATTTCATATAAATTAATCCAAAATTCCCTGCAGGTGGCTCTAAGGCATTCATTTCTCTGCTATCAGGCAGACTTGTAATGGGGTTGTGATGTATTTTTAATGATATTTATTATCTTCCAAGGGTTTCTAGAAAACTGAATGAGATATATAATTAAATTTGATTCAGATCTTCTTGGACATTTTCTACTTCTTTACAAGCCCCAGTGTTAGATGAAGAAGCAGCCACTCTTATTTTTTTATTATCATTTGCTATACAAAAATGTGAGAATTTTGTTGTGCTGCTAAGAGGTATGTATGCTCAAATTTCCCTAAAAAGAGTATAAGACTAAAAAGGTCTGAATTCAATTTGAAAGTACACCTTACATCAGAGATTTTAGAAAGCTCACTGGCGTGCTTAGTTTTCTTAATGACATTAAGGGTTAACAAAATGGAATATTCTGACTTTTCTAACTCTATGTTTGGTTTAACGTGATGACTTACTTTTCTTTATATTTACAAAGGGCTTTATTATTTACCAACTTTAACTTGCTTCATTTCACTGAAATGGACTAAGATATTTAAAGAGTTACTACTGGTTGATTTCTTTTGAGATCTATGTCCGTTTTTGTTACCAAGGGAACCATTTCCAAATTCAGCTTAATCTGAGCCTGCCCAGCTGTACAGTTCTTAACTTTGATTTAGCTAGTGTTTTTCCATTCTCATGAAACTGTGTACTTCAAGACAGAGAGAAGGTTGAAAGGTCAGCATAAGATGGCTTATTCCTTACTTAATCATTTCCTTTTTGGTAAGGAAAGCTAGTCTTGTTTTCTGAAGCCCAAACATTTGAGTGGTTGTCTGGTGAAACTCCCTTTGATGAAAGGCTGAATTAAATCTGTCACAGGACCACTGGCCGACAACTGTGGACATGCATACAGCTGTGTGGGCTCTCTTCAATTTTCTCATTTATTTTAAACACAGATAGTGTGGAAGTTGGTTCCGTTCCAATTGCACTAAGGCCAAAGGGGCCTGGATTAAGTTAAGGTCTCAAGAATCCGTGTGTCATTTGTATTTTTATTTCCTCTAAGAAATTTAATCAGTTATCTTGATAATGCTTAAATTTGTTAACAGCTGTGTTGTTTCTAATTTGTTTTAGAGATCTTGAGGTTGGAATTCTTTTTAAGGTTTCTCTAAAAACCCAGTGCATCTTCACTATTAGCTTTTTGCTTGTCTGTATGCCAAAATATGAAGAGGATGTTTGAAAAATTGGCATGTCATACCTTGATAGAGTCTACTGTATTGGTCCTGAAATCAATCGATTTTTATTTGTTTGTTCTCCTGGATCATTAGTCAAAATGAGTGGTTTTGTAAACTGAAGAAGACACTCAGATATAAATTAATTCTGTCATGAATATTCAAATTAGAATAAATGTTCAGATATCTGGAAAGGACAAGGCTGATTGAGGAAGATTGAGAAAGTCTCAAATAGCATCACAGAGGGTATGCATGTTGCAGAAAGAATATAGAAGTTCTTAAACGCAGGAGGGACAATCTTTTTTCATAATAGTGTTCCCTGAAAAGAGCAGATTTTTTTTTTTTTTGAAAAGAGCAGATTTTTTGAAAAAGGAGAACCAACGGAATAGTACAAACTAGAGTGACCCTCACCCCAGTGGTGAGTAACAGAGGCTTAGCTCCTTAATTACATTTAAAATTTAGAACACAAATATGTGGACTCCCAAAATGAAGAATTTACTATTGCAGTGGTGCTCCATTCTTCATCCTATCAACCCCTTTCCCTGATTAGTACTTAGCGATCCTATTTATTCCCAGTGCCGACAAACTTGACCTGCATGAATGTAGCTTAGAGCTACAGAAATCCCTTATCGACAACCTGATTGTTCTCTAGGTGTTTATATTTGCAAAGCCAATGAGTTTAATACTAAACTCATCTTAAAATCATTTTTTAATCTAGAAGTATCAATAGTTGAAAATATGTTCTAGGCTGTCTCTCAAGGAAAGTAAAAGGTAGACTTTCAAAGTCACCTTCGTTTGCTGTGATATATGTGATTTAGGTAGATTTCCTTTCTTTTGTCTTTGAAGGGTAGAGCACCAGTCCTCAGGCGATTCACAGAAGAAACATTGCCCTCTTTCTAAAAAATGTCAGTGTTTTCCTTATGTGACTATTTCTTTTGCTTCCACAGAATCACTAAATATTAAGATTTTTTTAAGGAAATTTAGATAATAAATATAGAAACATGTACCACAATTTCTGGTACATAAAGTTAAATTTAGTTTAATGAGTTTAATTGGTTGGTTGGTTTGACTCGGTTTTATTATACGCTTTTGAGTAAAACGTGGGGTAATTTTCAGTCCTTTTCAAATGAAGACAAATCTATATTTGTCTGGCATTTGGTGGTTCACTTACTACCCCCCCTTGTACTTCATCTCCCCATCCTTATAATAACACTGCCACAAACAGGAAGTTGCCCTTTGACTCATTTAAATCAACTTCACTCAGGCACAACTTACTTTGTCCCAGTAAGATAGTCAGTAGGTAAAACACTGTGACCCTCCAACTAGAGATTCTGACTTCTAATCTTTTGCCACAATGACCAATGCACAGAGATGTTTAAGTAACTTAGCAGATGTCTGTGGTTCCCTACAGAGCTCAAAGTACTTTAGTTAATACATTGCTAATTGTTCTCTTTTTTGCTGACATTCAATTCTAGGACCACATACATAATATGTAATTATCTTCCCCAGTCTTCTTTCCCCTGTGTTTTATATATCTTTTTAAATTGCTTGAAGCTGTTCCTGGTTGAAATTCCATGTGAAGTCCCCACTGTGATTTTTTTTTACTTCAAAGCGTAAACAGTTTTAAAATCAAATAATCCCCAGTGTTTCCATGGAGGCATGATAGTTTCGAAAGACCAAGTTCATTTTTTCACCATAATGAAAACAATACATGTTTGTTATAGAAACATTTGGAAGACATGAGAAATCAAAATAGTAAAATCCTAAATGTCATATCCCTTCCAAATATAATAATTGATAGTATTTAAATCTATAGCTCTAATCCTTTAAATTGTTTAGATCTTGTGCAGATTAAGTTTAAATTTAAATTCTGGTGTGCAATATTTATTCCCACTTTTATTCAATAACACATAATTGATTTTGCTTCTTATTACCAACTTCCCAAAACTCCAGTTGTTAATAGCCAAGTATTATTCCTGAGAATGGATGGTACCATAATTTCCTGATTATTCTTTAGCCTCCGTCATTTATTATTTCCCATTTTTAGCTGGTCTTGTCCTTTCACTATCCCTTAGAGATTGAAGTGTTTTGGATTCAAACTTTCAAGTCATAATATGTCTGCATCTAGAATCATTGTCTCTGCCTTTGTGACCATGCTTGCCATCTTGGACATATTGATCATGAACCCCGGCCTCTTCCCATTTTCCCCCAAAGCCATTATATACAAAACATTGTTAACTACCTTTACTAGATAACTGAAGAGTTACAAGGAGGAAACAATAGAAGATACTACACAATCATTCATTAGTGTGTTTTAACCCACTTCTTATTTCCAATGTCCTTTCTAAAGCCCATTATAGCAGTAAACCTCTCTCTGTCACTACATATAAGTCTGAAAAATAACAATCACTGGTTTAAAAAAATATATTTAAAGTGTATTATTAGTTTTGGGGTAGAATTTAGTGTGTATTATTAGTTTTGGGGTAGAATTTAGTGATTCATTAGTTACATGTAACACCCAGTGCTCATTACATCAAGTGCCTTCCTTAATGCCCACCACCCAGTTACCCCATCCCCCCACCAACTTCCCCTCCAGCAGCCCTCAATTTATTCCCTATAGTTAAGAGTCTCTTATGGTTTGTTGCCCTGTCTGTTTTTATCTTATTGTATTTTTCCCTCCCTTCCCCTATGATCCTCTGTTTTGTTTCTTAAATTCCACATATGAGTGATATCATATGGTATTTATCTTTCTCTGATCAACTTATTTTGCTTACCATAATACTCTCTAGTTCCATCCATGTCATCACAAATGGCAAAATTTCATTCTTTTTGATGAATGAGTAATATTCCATTGCATATATGCACAATATCTTTATCCATTCATCTATCTATGGACATCTGGGCTCTTTTCATAGTTTGGCTATTGTGGATATTGCTGCTATGAGCATTGAGGTGCATGTACTCTTTTAGATCACTGTGTTTGTATCCTTTGGATAAATACCCAATAGTGAAATTGCTGAGTCATTGGGTAGTTCTGTTTTTAACTTTTTGAGGAGCCATTGTTTCTGAGCAATAGCTCTAGTGTCTTCACTTTTGGGATATGATCTCCACCATCCTGCCTGCCTTCCTTATCCCTCTTGGATTAAGGTTGATATTTTTTCTCCATCTTGTTCCAAAGATAATATTGCAAAGACATCCATTTATACATCTTGGCTTATATGTGTAATTATTTATTTAAAATACAGTCTCAAAAAAAGAATTCCTAGGTGAAAAGATGTAAACTTTTTTATTCAATAAATACTTATTGAATGCTTCCTCTTTGCCCTTTATACACATTAAATTTACAATTTAAGTTCTTTAGATTCATGAGCAGTGAAAATTTAAATTCACAGACTTTATTTAACATTTATGGAATTAGTACTATGGGTTTGATGCTATTCTAAAATTATAACATATATTACCTCATTTAATCCTATAACATAGCTCCTACTAAGATGTCCATTTTACAAATTGGAAAGTAAGGCACAGAGATTC
>PITA01001020.1:0-24997 GCA_004023965.1 Spilogale gracilis
AAAAATATAGGTTCTGGAAAGTGACTACCTGACATTGAATGCCAGCTCTGCTTCTACTTTTCTACCCAACTTGACTAAAATTGACTATCTGTGTCTCCATTTCATCAAATTTTAAATAGGGATAATACTAGCACCTACACTTTAGGGTTTTCTGAACATTATATGATTTTGATATGCTTAAAGAACTTAGAATAGCACCAGGAACACACAGTGAATGTTGATGGGACTTAGTTGATATAATCGCCTTCTTCATCATTATTGTATTAAATTCTGCACATGGAGTCTATCCTATATATTTTGTGTGAACCACTTAGTTAGATGTCATATTCTTTTTCCCTACAAAAATGTCTGGCAAAAAACTGGTATTCCTAAAATATTTTTTGAGCAGGAGTTGTTTTAAAAATGCACTTTAGGACACCTGGGTGGCTCAGTGGGTTAAAGCCTCTGCCTTCAGCTCAGGTCATGATCTCAGGGTCCTGGGTTTGAGGCCCGCATCGGGCTCTCTGCTCAGCAGGGATCCTGCTTCCTCCTCTCTCTGCCTGCCTCTCTGCCTGCTTGTGATCTCACTCTCTGTCAAATAAATAAATAAAATCTTAAAAAAAATGCATTTTAATCTATTCAAAATTTGACACATTTTTGAAATCCATGCTAATAAAAAACAAGATATTAGGAGTTGTTTCTTGTTGCTCAAGTCATACTATCCCAATTCCCAGTTTTAATCATATTAAAATAATACTTTCCTTGATACATTAGTCAGAGAAGTTCTATAACAAAACTAAAGAAGACTATAACTTAAAAATTCAGTAACCAAGTTATTATGGGTACAACTGATAGTGAGCATTTAAACAAATTAAATAAACAAGAATATACATTTGATATAAATATGGGTATAAATAGAATATAGATAAAAAGTCGAAAGATGTATCACACAAATAATGCATTAGTAATAATCACTGTATCCAAAAATCCCATTATACACAAAAATAAATACAAAATGATTTAAAGACCTAAAGGTAAGACCTGAAACTATAAAAATCCTAGAGAAAACAAAGGCAATAATCTCCTTGACGTTAGTCTTAGCAATGTTTTTCTAGACATGTCTCCTCACACAAGGGAAACAAAAGCAAAAATAAACTATTGGGACTATACTACTATAAAAAGCTTTTGCAGAATGAAAATAACCATTACCACAATGAAAAGACAATCTAGTGAATGGGAGAAGATATTCACAAATAACTTTTCTGATAAGGGGTTATTATACAAAATATATAAAGAACTTATACAACTCAACACCAAAAGAACCGCACAAATAATCTGGCTAAAAATGGGCAGAGGATCGGAAGAGACATTTTTTCAATGGAAGCGTACAAATGGCCAACAGACACATGAAAAGATGTTCAACATCACTAATTATCAGGGAAATGCAAATCAAATCCACAATGAGATATCACCTTATATCTGTCAGAATGTCTAGCATCAAAAAGACAAGAACACATGTTGCTGAGGATGTAGAAAGAAAGGAACCCTTGTGTACTGCTGGTATGATGTAGCCACTGTGAAAACAATATGGAGTTTCCTCTAAAAACTATATGATTCAGCAATTCCACTACTGGGTATTATACTAAAGAAAACAAAAACACTAATTACAAAAGATATGCATCTTTATATTGACTGCAGCACTGTTTACAATAGCAAGATATAGAAGCAACCTAGGTGTTTCTCTATAGATGAATGGATAAGAAGACATGAGATACACACACACACACACACACACACACACACACACACACACACACATTAGTCAGCCAGAAAAAAAGAATGAGACCTTGCCATTTGCAACAACATGAATGGTGGTTATTATGCTAAATGAAATGAGTCAGAGAAAGTCAAACATCGACAAATACCATATCATTTGACTTACATGTGGAATCTAAAAACAAAACAAACAAATGAACAAAAAACCAGAAACAGTCCGATAAATACAGAGAACAAACTGGTAGTTGTCATAGGGGTGGGGGAGGAGGGGAGGCAAAATGGTTGAAGAGGAGTAGGAGGTCCATCTTTCAGCCTTTCAGCTATGGAATGAGTAAGTCAAGAGAATGAGAGGTACAGCAAGGGGAATATAGTCCATATATATATATGACTATATATAAATGATGTTATTAGTAATAAAAATTAGGAAGCGGGTAGGGGAATGGTGGTAAGAGTAAGCATATTACTTTCCTCATTTTTTTATACAGAAAAGTTAAATAGACTAGACCAGTATCTTTCAAATTCTTCAGACTCTAACCCATGGTATTGTATGCATCCTTCATTACTCTCCAGCACAAACATATGCATCTTTCCTGTCCAATACCTTGATGTACATATATATTTGATTGTAAGGTAAAATGAGTTCTTAATGTGGGCGATGGCTAAAGAGATTTGAAACACATTGCACTAAATTGGTTTGATGTTCCACTGTTATGTTATGATACACATTTTAAAGAACACTAAATCTGACATTGTGTTTTCTTGATTTGGATAAATAAAATAATTCTTTTTACACTTGTGTAACTTTACAAACACATCATTGAAGTAGAATTTTTTATAAGGATGTGTAGGATATATTTCAGTAAAAGAAAGGAGTCAATAAGCATAAGTGGAAAGCATAAATCAAAATATAAAAACCAAATAAAACCCATTTGTTCAAAACAGATGAAAATAAGTTAAACGCCTAAATTATAAGACAAATAATCTGAAGCTAGGTTCAACTCACCTGATCATGTGCTGCTAACAGTAATAACAAAAATCAACAAAAGTTTATGATTATGAGGTCTAGTAAAGACATATTAGAAAAACAAAAGAAAAAATTGTGGTTTAATATATCAAAGTCAGTTCTGGTAGAATACCAGAGAAAACCCAGTTCAAAAGACAAAGGACATGTATAAATAAAGAGTGCAATTCAAATTAGGAAAGAAAATTTTACACCATATTTGATTAATAAGCTTTTATTACTTTTATATGTCACTTATATAAGATGCTTTTATAAATCCTATTGTATTAGTTACCTATCGCTGATTAATTATTCCAAACTGAACAGCTTAAGCAACCAGTTTTAATTATGTCACAGTTTCTTGGGGTCAGGAATTCAAGAGTAGTTAGCTAGATGTTTTAACTCATGTGTTTTATGGCTTAGCCTTGGAGATCATATACAATCACTTCTGCTACATTCTATCAATCACACACAAGAAAACCCTGAAACAATGTAGAAGGAAACAATTTAAGGCATGAAATTGGGAAGCAGGGATAGCTGGAGCTCATTTATTTTTTTTTATTTTTTTTAAGATTTTATTTATTTATTTGACAGAGAGAAACACAGCCAGAGAGGGAACACAAGCAGAGGGGCTGAGAGAGGGAGAAGCAGGCCTCCCGCCAAGCGGGAAGCCTGATGTGGGGCTCGATCCCAGGTCTCCAGGATCATGACCCGAGCTGAAAGCAGTCGCCCAACCAACTGAGCCACCCAGGCGCCCCTGGAGCTCATTTAGAGGCTGGATAACCTTCCCCCTCCCCCGCCCCAAGAAAAGCCCAAATTCACAAAGGCTGTAAAGTTTCAAATCATTAAGTAAAATATAAAAAATAATTAAACATTAAAAAATCACTTATATATATAAACATACATATATATATATATATATTTTTTTTTTTTTTTTGAGAAAGAGAGAGCAGAAGGGAGGAGCAGAGGGAGAAGGATGGAGAGAATTCCTAAGCAGGGTGATGCCAGGCTCAATTTCACCATCCTGACGTCATGACCTGAGCTTAATCAACCTAGTCACCCATGCTCCCCAAACTCACTAATATTTTTTAAAAGCAAATATTTTAAATAATATCTGACAGATTATAAGAAAAAAACTGTAAATCTGAAGGGCCAAGTGTTGCTGAGGTTTAGGACTGACAGAGCTAATAGCTCATAAAAGTATAAGTGATTTTAGCCACGTGGAATTCAAAATTATCTACTAAATTTTTGAACATCCTAAGATATATCAAAACACTAGCCTTCATTCAGTTCTTCTGACTGCTCCACAGAACTTCTTGCTTTACTCTAGAGAACCTCTTGTACCTGAGGACATGTCCAAGAAAAATTTTAGCCACATAATTTGTAACAGGAAAAAAAAAAAAAAAAACTAGAAAGAAGAGAAGTGGTATTTGTTTATTTATCTTTGTGTGCTGAATTGTGATTGACTTTTAAATTCTTTTTTATGGTTTCTTATTTCCCAAATTTACTACTGTGGAGTTATAATAGAAACAAATAAAAACCCAATGGCTACAAATAATGTCAGTAAAAGGAAGACAGAGTTAAAAATAAGGGCTTGATATGAATACTCTCTGATACAATGCAGAATGTATTATCCTTAGCTTTCTATCACATGTCAAAATGTAAGAAAAAAGGTCCAAGTTTAAATCCAACTTAATAGTGCTGGGGTGGCTACTGTGACCTTGTTTAAGTGTCATCTCTGGGGATTAAAAGGCTAGAACTGAAATGCAGTTTTGCGATGACCCTGGAACTGACAATGGGGTTGACACTAAATAATGAAACCTTTCCCAGAAGACATACCATTTCCAACCCTGCAGTTCTCAGGAGCTACTTTGACTCAGGCTTCCTGGAATCTAGAATACAGACAGCCATTATGCCAAAAATAATTTTCAAACACCTCTATGGCCTATAAAGTGTGGTACCTGAAGGCATCACACCTCTGTGGCTACGGTTATGAAATGGCTGAATGGGTAACAGAGAGGTGGCTAAAGCATGTTCAGTGCTCCACTTCCCTTCTCTGCACCCTACTTCCCGAGCTTTCTCCTAGACTCTCTGCCCAGTTCCACCTTTCCTTGCCAGGAATCCAAAGGGACTTAGTCAGTACGGCCTTCCTGCTCTGACTAGCTCTGGCCTGGTCACCCCTAATGTTGCTGGCATAGACCTAGAGACTCAGGCCTTGGAAGGGTTGGTGTTAATGCACGGCAGGCTCCATCCCTCTTTGGTTGCTGCAGGTCACTTTCAGGATAGGAAATGCTCCTCCTTTTGAAGGGATGATGGGCCTTCTCTCCTACTTCCTGAGTTTCCACTTTCCTACAATTTCCCTAGGGAAGTAAGTTCTTGTTCTTGATACATTCTTCAAAATAAATCAGCTTAGAGTCCAACAGTGGATATAAACAACCAAGCCCACAATTACTGTGCATTATGATGATCATTTAGCATTAACAGCTATCACGACCAGGGCCAATAGTTCCAGGCACTGTCATACTGGGTTTATATATATTAGTTCTGTGAAGCCATACAAAAATTCAGCCTTTTGTAGATGGGAAACCTGAAGCCCAGAAAGATCTAACATGTGAGTCCTTGCTCTTACACAGTACCTGATATTGCTAGGAGCACTCTGGAAGCACAGAGGAGGTACATTCATTCATTCCTGGGTTTCACTCGGAAGCTCTGAGAAGATAATACAAGCAACAGAATTTGAACAGCATCTCTCACTCCATGAAACACCAGGGTTCATTCAGCTCTTCGGATCAGCAGGACAAAGACCTCTCCCTTCTCATTCACAATAAGTTAAAATTCCCAAAGATGGAATCTCCAAGAAAATAATCTTCCCTTAGACGAAAAGGCTATTCTTCTAGCACAAAGGTGGATGAGCTGGTAGACCCTCCAAATTAGTCCTCATTGTCCACTTATAGAAAAATGGGGGAGGCAGACTTTCAATAGAAGGATATCCTACATGATAACAATTCAAATACCTCACTCTCAATCAAATCTTTCATCATGGGGCATAGTTCTCTCTCCATCTGGAACATCTGAGAGTTTAACAACAATGCAGCATCAACAACAGCATTGATACTTATATTTCTCAGTTACTGAGCATTTTCTGTGTGCCAAATACCAAGCACTTTATAGCAATGATATCTATAAATCCTCAAGAAATATAATAAAGAGGCCTTGCTTATTATAATTTCACAGATGAATAATTTTGTTTAAAATCATACAGAATATCACTCAGCCATTGGAAAGGATGACTACTTACATTTACATCGACATGGATGCAACTGGAGGGTATTATGCTAAGTGAAATAAGGCAATCAGAGAAAGACAATTATCATATGGTTTCTACCCCTATGTGGAATATAAGAAATAGTAGAGAGGACAATGGGGGATGGGAGGGAAGACTGAATGAGAAGAAATTAGAGAGGGAGGTAAACCATGAGAGACTCTTAACTCTAGGAAACAAACTGAGGGTTGTGGATAGGTAAGAGGCTGGGGGTGGGATAACTGGGTGATGGGCATTAAGGAGGGCGATTGATGTGATGAGTACTGGGTGTTGTATGAGATTAATGAATCCTTGAACATTATATCAAAAACTAATGATGTACTACTAGATGTTGACCAACTGAATGTAAATATAAAAAAATTAAAAAAAGAAAAAAAAAATGAGCAAGCTTATAAGCGTAAATTGTAGTAAATTGGAAAATACAAGCTTAACATAAAAAAAGAAAAATAAAAATAAATTAAATCAAATCACACAGATAGCAAATGGCAGAGCTACTACATAATAAGGCCCATTTCCAAAGCCTGTGCTCATAAGTGTTTCATATACTCGCTTCCCTTTGTCCTTCTACCAACTCTGGTCCTCCGTGTTTGAGAACATTGTGCCTGAGGGCCAGCAGCCTCCCACTCCAGAAAAGCCCACCATTCCGCACACATTAGTCCTCTGGCACCAATTCTGATAAACTCACATCCCAAAAGAAGACACAAATTTACTTTGTGTAAATTGGTTCTGAAGCACTTCCCAAATAGATGGTCATACTGGTTTCACAGTTTTATGTGGCTTTTCACAAAGAGTTTTCCCAGGTTTCCAGAACTAGCAAATTGCTCAAATATGTAGATAAATGATTCAAAGAAAAGGAGCTAATACACCTTCAAACATTGGTAAGAAATTGTGTATAGCTCTAGACGTCTATCAACTAACGTCCAGAATTCTCAGCATTCATTCCCTTACTTAGGTCTGACTCTTGGCCTTCAAGCCCATGTTCCAGGAACCTGACATGACCATGCTCACTCCAAGTAGCGGGCTGTTTCTGCAGTAAGTTTTTCCCGCCCTCTATCAGGAATGCTTTTTTCCCTTTTTAAAAATTTATTTATTTATTTGTTTGTTTGTTTGTTTGTTTGTTTATTTATTTATTTTAAAGGTTTTATCTATTTGACAGAGAGAAACACAGCCAGATAGGGAATACAAGCAGGGGAGTGAGAGAGGGAGCAGACTTCCCGCCGAGCAGGGAGCCCGATGCGGGACTCGATCCTGGGTCTCCGAAATCATGATCTGAGCCAAAGGCAGTCACTTAACCAACTGAGCTACCCAGGCGCCCCTTTTTTCCCTTTTTAGATATTTTCTGTCTGTCTCAACCAACCCATTTTTAAAAAATATTTAATTTATTTATTTGACATATATAGAGAGATCACAAATAGGCAGAGAAAGAAACTGGAAAGCAGGCTCCCTGCTGAGCAGAGAGCCTGATGTGGGGCTCGATCCAGGACCCTGGGATCATGACCTGAGCTGAAGGTAGAGGCTTAACCCTCTGAGCCACCGAGGCACCCCTGAACAAATGCATTTTTAAGGCCCAGTTTAATTTCATCCTTCTCTATGGTACCTATCCCAACCATCCCATTTGGGAAAGAACTGCTTTCTATTTCACACAATCACTGACTTTTCTGTAAGCTTCTTTAGTACACCTGTCACACTGTGGTATGTATCCTGGTTTAGAGTTATTTATAAATATGCTTATCTCTTTTAGTGGATTTTAACCTCCTTATATAAATTTCTGAATGTGTGTGTGTGTGTGTGTGTGTGTGTGTGTGTGTGTGTGTGTGATTTTATCCCAGGACCTACCTTCCCATTCACAATTGCTAGCTCATAGCAGAGACTTAAAAGAGATCTACTTAGTAAGCAGAGAATGAATGAATGAAATTTTCTCCCTAGTGACCCTTATTAAGATTAAGAATATAAATCTTGCCTAGAAATTGGCTAAAAGACCAAAAATTTCATCTCAAGTACACATTAAAAAATACATGCAGAAAAAGAGAGAGGAATGAATATAAATATATATGCTTTCTAGTCAGATAGCAATAATAATTAATGCATGATGATAAGCATATACCAAGCACTGTCCTAAATGCTTTCCCTATGTTAACTTACTTAACCCTTACAAAACCCTAAGCGATAGATACTATTATTATTTATACTGTGAAGATGAGAAAAATGAGGTATAAAAAGGTTAGTAATTTGTTCAAGATCTCAAAGCTGGGAGATAGTGAGTGAGCTATGGCCTGCATTCTGTGCTCCAGCAGGCTTACTGCCATCGTTGATACATAGAACACTGAATATCTGAACATTTAGTTACTGCATTGATGAAAAGGAGAGAAACACCATTTATGGTACATTTGATTTTCCATACTTGCCATAGTGGAACTTCTTGAAGCCCCTGGTTCTCTTGCTAATATTTGTCATCCACCATCATCCAAAATAAAATACTATAAAGACTCATGATAATACTGTAAGAGAGAAAAATCACAGTGGAGTTGATAAGGAAGATAACTTAGGACACCTCCAGGTAAAAGAGACCTGTGGACAAGCCTTAGACTCTAGCATGTATGATTCAGCATCAAGACAGCATGGGTAAACTGACTTCCCTGCTAAGGATATTCACTTAAAGGTAATAATTCTTGGGTGTCTGGATGGCTCAGTGGGTTAAAACCTCTACCTTCAGCTCAGGTCATGATCCCAGTGTCCTGGCATCAAGGCCCCCATTGGGCTCTCTGCTCAGCAGAGAGTCTGCTTCCTCCTCTCTCTCTCTGCCTGCCTCTCTGCCTACTTGTGATCTCTCTCTGTGTCAAATAAATAAATAAAATCTTAAAAAAAAAAAAAAGAACTGTTGCTTTTTAGGCCAGGAGAACCTGATTATTTAGGTCATGACCTCAGCTACTCAAAGAGAACTAGAAACTTTTAATTAAGCATTAAATTCAGAATCAAAGAATTAGAAAAGCCTAACTCCATCAGTACCTATGAGAAGTGTGTTTTTCCCTCTGCCTTTTTCTTTTGAGTCTCTATCATTGTCACACACATTAGCCATCAGACTCCCTTTCAGCATTTTGAGTTAAGGGACACTCTGCCTCATAAACATTCTGAATACACGGTATGAGATACATTGTCATTTTTCCCAGATGTGGCAGCTTGTCTCAAAGATGGCCCCAATGATCCCTGCCTCATAGCACTCTTAGTCTTATGTAGCCCTTTTCCTCCACAGTGAGTGGGGCTGATTTTTGTACATCATAGGATATCATAGAAATGGTAGAGTGTGACTTTCAAAGTGAGGTTATAAAAGACATTGCAGCTAACATGTTATTCTCTTCTGGATCACTTGCTCTGGAAGAAGCCAGATGCAATGTTGTGAGGACACGCAAGCAGCCCTACAGGGAGGTCGAGGTGGCAAAGAACCAAGGCCTTCTGCCTACAGGCAGCAAAGAACTAAGGTCTTAAGCCAACAGCCAGTAAAGAAAAGGCCTTATGCCAGTAACCATGTGAGTGAGCCATCCTGGAACTGGATTTTCTAGCCCCAGTCAAATCTAAAGACACCTGTAACTCTGGCCAGCATCATAACTTCAACCTCATTAGAGACCCAAGCCAGAACCACCCAGGCAAGCTATTCCTGAATTCTGGATCTAAATGTTAAATGTTTTAAGCCATTAAATTTTGAGATAATTTGTTATACAGCAATAGGTAACCAACATATAATTTTAGAATTGATGACTGATTTTGCCAATGCCTTTTTTATGCATTACATTTTATCCTCCCAAGAAGTCTTAAAAGTACTATTATAGCAAATTAAGGCTAAAAGTAATTGAATAGCTATGAAGTGCCTGAATTGGCCTTGAACCCAGACTGTCTGCTTCCAAAGTCCAGTTCTTAACCCTTATACTGAATCATGCAACACCCGATTTTTGTTAAATGACCAAAGCAACTCTGCCAACACAGATGCTTATCAGTCCAGTTATTGGCCTACAAGGGTCTCTCATACCAGGAAGTTTAAACTTTTAGGCATAGTGTTCAGTGTTTCAAAAGACTGCCTATGGTTTTTACTAGCTTATTAAATGCTGTGGAAAAAAATTAGTACTTAACACACCCAACATAAAATTCATATGGTCTGCATTAGGTGTTGGGTTACTCAATAACCTTCTTTCTCCATAGTCACTATGGGACTGTTATCTAAGGAAGTCATTATTTCAATACCATAAGTTAAATTAGACTAGACTTACAAGTTGAGATTTGGCTGCCAATAGGAAGGTTCTTTTTAATTGCCACATTTTTTTTTTTTTTAATTTAGGCCAAAAGCAGCACCAAGTGGTAATCATCATAAGCAGTGTAAGATCATCCTAAGTGAGAGAGAGTTATCCGGCAGGTTAGCAAGACTTCCAGAAAGGATAATTTCTAGGTTTTGCATTCCTAGCTCACTGCCTTTGTCTAGAGACTTGAGAAGCCCAGCACGTGCCGACTGACAGAGGAGCAGCTTGTAAATAACACGTGAGCAGAAAGAAATGTGATTTTAAAATACTCATGATGATGGGGCACCGGGTGGCTCAGTTGGTTAGGCATTTGCCTTCGGCTCAGATCATGATTCCAGGGTCCTGGAATCCAGCCCTGAGTGGGGCTCCCTGCTCAGTGGGGACCCCGCTTCTCCCTCTCCCTCTGCCCCTCCCTCTGCTCATGCTCTCTCACTCTCAACAAAATGAAGAAAAAATAAATAAATAAAATATCAGTGATGATGAGTAAATTTAACTAGCCCTTTTAATTCTATAAAATCTCTTTACATATATTTGCTTTCAGGATACTTAATATTCTACAAGAAATTATGATAATGTCAGAGATGATGTAAATGTCAACTGTTACTCCAACTGTGTTCTCTGGAGGGGGAAGTTGAGGCTCAAGGAAATCAGGGAAGTCACTCTCAGCCATGACGCTAGTCACGTAGAACCTGGAACTCAAATCCAGGGCTTGATTTCATACCCAGTGCTCTCTGCAGAGTCTACTTATGTGTCAATCGCCTTCGTACATGTCCCTCGGGTGGCATGCTACCTTGCCAACAGTAGACCCTCAATGTGTTTTAGCACTTCAGAAACTGAGACGCAGTTCATACTGCAAGTAGTCAAGCAAAGGGAAATGAGTTTTCACGGAGTCAATCCTACTGCTTACTTTACTTCCTTCTGTGAATAATGAACAAGCAAACAAAAGATTAAAAAGTAAATGAACTGTCATAAAACTGGATTCCAGAACGATGCCCCAAACAGAGACACATTTTCTCATCTGCTGTGTTTCATTTTCTTTGTTAGAAATGTGTGAGTGCTTCATGGAGATTATTATGCTTTTAAATGAATCATGTATTATAGGCATGAGGGTCATCTTGATGCTCCTTCCTGCACATTTCATTTGAATAATCAGAGTGAAAGGTAGACTATGGCAGCATGGATATCCCCCGCTGGACTCTTCCTTTCTGACCACTCTCCTTTCAGTGCAGCACAGCTTATGTAATCAGCAGCTCACAAAAGCAGTTGCTTTTACTCAGTTCAGCTATTTCTGAGCCCACTAATTAAAGCCCAATTCCTGGATAATCTCAGGATACTTACGTGAGGACTAGGTCACGTTCTATTTTAAGAGGTAGACTGCAATTTAAATGAAGGTGCGGGTCCCTTCTTCTCTCCTCCTTCCTCATCTCCTTCTTCCCCCTCTTCTCTTTTCCCAGAAATAGCAAAGACATTTTTTAATGACTCCTTGCTAGCAGTAAAACCATCTCATTCAGGATGCTTGCTCGGGGCTTTTCCTGTCAATTTGTTTACAAGAGTAAAGGCTTTTTGAAGAGCTAACAAACACTTTACCTGTATTCCCGTCAGAGAAAAGTAACACCTGAGACTAAACACAGGGACAGTCTCATGAAGGTGTGTGTGTGTGTGTCTGTGTGTCTGTCTGTGTGTGTGTGTTCCTTTGTGACCGCACCGAAGTGTGCATCCATTTTGTTTATAAAGTTACTTACAGAGAGAGTACAGCTGTTTATCTTTTCATTCTTTCTTACTTTAGAAGGTAATATTTAAATTCATGTCTTTCCTTAAAAAGGGGGAACACACACTATGAGAGAGACCTTTGATTTATATTACTTTGGATGAATGGAAACATATACTGAAGGATAAAAAGCATATTTCCATGAAAATACAAGTCTACAGGCTGGTCTGATTTGTCCAGCATCAGTATTATTTCTTTCTGATTGACGTACTTAAGTTTTCTTTCTTTCTTCTCTCCCTCTTTCTTCCTCTTTCCCTCCCTCTTTCCCTTCTTCTTTTCCTCCCTTTCTCCCTTTTCTCTTTTTCTTTCTTTCTTCCTCCCTCCCTCCCTCCCTCCCTTCCTTCCTTCCTTCCTCTCTCTCTCTCTCCTTCCCTCCCTCCCTCCCCCCTCCTTTCCTTCCTTTTTCTTTCTCCGTAATACAGTTACCTTATTCTCACTAAAACCAAATTATGCTTTTCTCAAAGGGATTTAGGTTTTCAGAACTATGTATTCAAACTATTAATATCTAAAGGATGCATGGTGAACTCCATAGCTGACAGTTTTGATATAAACTGTACTCTCCATGTAAAAATATAGTCTTCAGTTATTAAGTACAATGGATGTGATTTCTGAGTCCATGTTTAAAATGATTTAAATGCTTCATAATATATGACTAAATTTAAATGAATACACTTAAAATACTGCAAGCACATTCATTAATTAGAGTAACCTTTAAACTTCTATTGTTAACTAGAACCCTATTTTGAAATTTGGACTGAATTTTCCATGGCTTATTATAGTCATTATAGCTTATCACTGAGATGTGATACGCTGGAATTCCGTAAGCACATACAAATTGTTCAGCACTAATTTTCTCAAAGACCAGTCTCCCTTAGCATTTTCATATATTATTATATAGCCATTATGAAAGTGTAGCATTATGCCAAATTTGACAAATGGTTACTTTTTTAACTATAGAACTAAAACAAGACTATAACAAATGTGTTCAAAAATGTGCTTGTAGACACTGACTAAGGAAGTCAGATTGTTACTATCAAAGTTAACTGGTATTTGTACTTGCAATCAAATGATGTTATGCCTATGGAGTATTCTCCCATATCATTTTTCTGTGTGTCAACAAATGGGTATTTGAAGACATTCTTATAGAATTACCATCGATCATGAGTGATAAGTAGAAAATGGGATGAGAGCTCATCACAACAAGTTCACTCCTTAATCTCCACCCCCCCACCTCCCCTTGGCTGTCAGTTTGTTCTCTATAGTTAAGAGTCTGTTTTTTGGTTTCTCTCTTTGTTTTTCCTTTGCTCATTTTTTTGTTGTTTCTTAAATACCACATGAGTGAAATCATATGGTATTTGTCTTTCTCTCACTTATTTTGCTTATTAGCTTTATACACTCTGCCTCCATCCATGTCATGCAAATTGCAAGATTTCATTTCTTTTTACAGCTGAATAATACTCCATTGTATATACCACGTCTTCTTTATAACACTGATGTTAATTATACTAGAATTAAAATAAAAATTAAATAAATGAAAACTTTAAGAACTAAATGAAATGTAGATCATGATACTTCCTGATTAAAATATTTTGATAAATAAATCAAAACTGAGAATTTAATAAAATCAAACAATGAATGTTAAACACTGTATCTTGCTCCTATTAAACATAACCATTTGAAATTAAAAAGATAGAAAGAAGGAAGAAAAGAAAGACAGAAAGAAAGAAAGGAGAAGAAAAAAAAGAAAAGAAAAGAAAAAAAAGGAAAGAAAAGGAAAGAAAAGAAAAGAAAAGAAAAGAAAAGAAAAGAAAAGAAAAGAAAAGAAAAAAAATGTGGGGCCAGAATCTGTGGCAGAGTACCAACATGACTGGCTTTGTACTTCAGAACTATTCTCACCAAACAGTAAAAGCAAAATTCACAAAGATAAGTTATTCAGGACTTTGAAAGAATATTGCAAAAGACTAGGGATCATTCATTTGTAAAACTTCACTTGAGTTGACTGACTTGAAATCAATACAATAACTTTACAAAAATTGTCTTTTAAAATCCTTGAACCATGTTTTTAAAAGAGCAAGACAACTTTATAATTTTAATAAACTGAGTATCGCTTAAACATCGTGTGGGGATTTTGCTTCATTAGTTACTAGGCATCTGGGCTTTAGAGATAGCTGGACCTAATTCACACTTGAACTCTACGTACAAGGCAGTAAACCTGGAACAGGCTATTGATTTTTTCTAAGCCTTTCTTTCTTCATTATGCGGATGGGGATAAAGCAAACTTCAGAGGGCTGTTATGAGGCTTAACTGAGGCATGGTATATAGGAAGGCTCTACACAGTGTTCTTGGCACACTGTAAAATACAGAATAAAATTATAAAGGTAGTGACTCTACTACCAATTTACAAGTGGCCCAGTCATTAACAAATATTTAAATATGCACATTTCATTTCATAAATAACACAACTTCAAGTATAAAATGATCTGTCACAGAACTCTGAAAGGTAATACCAAACTCATGAAGAAATCATCCAGTATATAAAACTAAGAGCTCTCTCTTTGAGCAGTGTATCACACACAAATGTATGCACACACATACACACACACACACAACCTACAGAGAGTAATCCCTAATTTCCAGGAAATGCACATCTACACCCCCCCCCCAATCGTATACAACCACGTCTTCATGAAGAGGGCTAAAATTTTTAGACTCTATGGGACACCTGGGTGGCTCAGAAGGTTAAGCCTCTCCCTTCAGCTCAGGTCATGATCTCAGAGTCCTGGGATCGAGTCCCACATAGGGCTCTCTGCTCGGCGGGGAGCCTGCTTCCCCCTCTTTCTCTGTCTGCCTCTCTGCCTATTTGTGATCTCTCTCTCTATTAATTAAAAAAAAAAATTTAGATTCTACTTTGCTAATTCATGTTTCTTACTTGTTTAAAATACAACTCAGCTGATATGGCCCAACCAGCATTGATTTCTTTTCCACCCTAAAGCTGAGAACGTAAGGTAGTTTGAGGTTATTTTTTATTGTCCTTAAATATAATAGGGTTCAGAGTCAGCTCTGACTTCTAATTTTAGTCACTGGCTTGCTGTCTGACGAGGGCTAGTTATTTAAATCATCAGAGCCTTTGTTTTCTTATTCAGAAAATGGTCATAATATTTCAAGGGTTTTGTGAGTTAAAAATATATCACTTTAAAAAATATGCCACTGTTAAAGTCTGTTAAAGTCCCTTTTCTTTAATTAACAGCAATGTCTTCGCAGTGTATCAAGTAGACCAAGCTAACTTGTGTTCCCAGAATCCCCTTTCCAGTATGTTTCCAGATAGGGTAAGCTACAAGAGATATTTTTTCAGGAGAGTCAAAGAATGGAAAGTAGCAGCTGTTTTTACGACATATATACATCTTCTCCCAATTATTTAATGAGACTCTAGGTGTACTATGAAAATATTTTACTGATGTGATTAAAGTCTCTAATTAGTTGATTTTAAATTATATTATCTTGGTGGGCTTCAATCAGTTGGAAGCCCTTTTGGAGACTGCTTTGCTTTCTGAGAGAGAGGCAGACACTTTAACTTGTGTCTATGGGGTTCCAGTCTATTCATGATCTTCTCTTCCTGTCTTACGGACTTTAAATTTCCCCCCAATTAATTACATAATGTGACAGATAGCTGGATAAAGATAGATTCGCTGCATATTTATAAACAAAGAGCGACAGGTTGCGTGTGTGTGTGTGTGTGTGTGTGTGTGTGTGTTTGTACTACTGTTCTGAACCCTGACTGATACAATACACAATTTGATCACTACCCTTTTCATTTTATTTGCATAACACCACTGTTCCTGATACACAGGTGCAATACCGAATAAAAGAAAGGAAAATAGGTTTAGATTCAAAGTGGGAGAATGTCCCAAACCAATGGCTTAGCACTATGCTAATGTTCCAATGTCCCAAAGTCTTTGCAGTATGTAAACATAGTCAGTAATTTAATCTCACATGTGCAAAAGTGAGTGAAATTGTCACCACTTTGTCGACTGCATAATAAAGGCTCAACAAATGCTATCCCATTCTTTCTCTCTCTTCAGCTCAGAAGATTAAGAGGAATAAAATGAAATATGCCATACATTTCACTTTATTAATTTAAGGAATACCTTTTTACAGCTTACTATGTGGCAAGCACTGTTAAAGTGATTTACAAACATCAACTAATTTACTCTAGATATCTCTCCTGTGGTGTAGATACCCTAACCATTCTACAGAGGAAGCAACCTCAAGAGGGAGGTTAGGTAACTTGCCTAAGGTCACCCAGCTGGCAAAACCTAGGAGGTCTGGCTTCAGAGCCAATGTGTCTGGCCAGTATGCTGTGGTATGTATGTAAAAACAACAGAAATTTCTAGAAGTATAAATACAATATAAACATAAAATATTACTGTATTAGTTTGCTTGGGCTGGTATAATGAAATACCACAGACTAGGTGGCCTAAATAACAGAAATGTATTTTATCATTGTTTTGGAAGCTAGAAATCAAGGTTCAAGGTAATGTGCAAATCGTTTTTCCTGCAGCCTCTCTCCTTGGCTTGCAGATAGCCACCTTCTCACCATGTCCTCACATGGTCTTTCCTCTGTGCCTGTGTACCTCTGGAATCTTTTCGGGTCTAATTTTTCTCTGGTTATAAGGACAACCGTCAGATTGGATTAGAGCCCATGCTAACAGCCTCATTTTAATTTAATTCTCTCTTTAAAGGCTACATTTCCAAATACAGTCACATTCTGAAGCTCTTGGGGTTAAGGCTTCAACATATGAATTGGGGGGGAACATAATTCAGCCCATAACAATTACTGTTGCTGGTATATTATTACTGCTCTAATAATAACCTGCCTACATTACGCATTCACTAACTGTACAGTGAGAGACTGAGAAAATGAATAGATAAATGTGAATTGCTCTTCCTGAGCTGTGCTAGGGCCTCTGATCATTCCTCTATGATCCAAATTCTGGAAAACTGTATATCATTTCATTATTTCCTACCTAATTGATATCATATCTTGTTTAGGGAGATTTTAAGAAACTGAAGAATGGGTTATTTATTTACTTGACTTTACATTCTGCTGTTGTTACCTGCCAAAGTGCTTTTTAACAGTAAAAATGTGGTCTATAGAAACCTATAAGTTTCAAAGTTGTCATAAGAGAAATCAGTGCCTTGAGGAGCCTGAGAAATTTCCCCATAAGAAAGAGAGGAGTAAGACAAAGGCTAAATAAGGAGATAGCACCCAAAGGGTTTTTCAAAATATGTCTGAAGCTGGAATAGCAGATAGGCAGGGTAGCTTGTAATTTCATTAACTAGAAGACTGTGCCATTTGCATTTGCTCTAAAGAAAGGAGAATCTCCTTGAGCTTGGCATTCCCAAGCTTCATGTTCAAAGGATGGAACTGGCTAATTCAGCAAATGGCTCTCTGTTTTTGTAGGTGATCAGCACAGGTGTAAGGACTGTTTTCTCCAATATTCTAAGAATTGTTTTTGCTTAACATATGGAAGAGAAACCACGAAAGGTTTTTCACATTATATAAGGGCCTACGTGGAAGAGGAAAATGAAAGAAGATTCCACGTACTGAGCACCTGCCATGTAGTCATTGAAATAGCTAATATTTACCGCACATTTAATATTATGCAGTCACTCTGTTTTTCACAGATTTGCTCATTTATCACCACAAGAAGCTTATAAGGTAGATGCTATTATAATTCTTATATTATGGATGAGGAAAGGAATTTAGAGAAGTGAAATATCTTGACCGGGATATAAACAGGATTTGGACCCATGGAACATAACTCTAGAATGCCTACACTTAAAGATCTTTAGACAAATGTCACCATTATCTTGCTTGCTAAACCTACCATACTCTCAACAACGAACACTGCCATCACACCAATGAAGACACTAAACCCACAGAAGGCTGGATCATAATCTGCCTTCGGTCACACAGGAAGTAAATCACAGAGCTGGAAGTCCAGGTACTCATAACGCCGAACTCCTTTTCTAAGCATGCTTTTCTCTGGGTTCTCTCAGGACCAGTGAGAGAGAAAAACAACAGCAACATTAAAGCATCATTTCATTCTTTGGCTAAGAAAGCACTGTATCCTAAATAAAAGGGTATTTCCGACTAGAATATTTATAAAGGTTAATGAGAAACAAAATGAACTGAAAAACAGCAGGGAAATAGTCTCAGCTGCAAATACCAAACTGACACATATCTAACTATATAAGAAAATATCCCACGCAGAAAGTCAAGTTTTTTCATCAGAGGCAGGTGAATGAGCTAAGCAACATTTTTACCATCTTCTTTCCGTATTTTGAGGTTAACTGAACATTGGCAACCTAACTCTACCTAGTCAAATGTTGTTAAGTTATGATGTAGGTGCTCAAAAGAGGAATTGAGGACTCAACTGCTGCACTGAGGAGCCTGCCTCAAAATGAGAGAAAATAATCTGTGGTTTCTCTCATCTTCTCCTTTAAACCTATGAGGGCATTTTATATTTTTTATTGGAAGGCAGAAAGGGAATAAAAAGGGATGGAGTCACCTGTACCTTTTTTTAAAGGAAGTAAGCTTTTGGAAAGCTGCCAGCATGCATCTGTTAGAAGCCTCTTTTCACCACGTGTACTGTGTACTCATGACTCATAAGTGAAGGCCCTGGTATCATCCGTGAGCATTGGGTTGGACAGCCTTGATGATCACTGTGATTGCAAATCCCCAAGTCTGGGGAGGGACCAGAGCGATGTGACAGCACTGATCCGAGGTGAGCAGAGAATCCACAGCGAATTCCCTTAGCCCATGAGAAATCTCTCAACAGGTTCCAAATCATTCCCTACCTACCATGGTTGCTGGGTTGCATTCACCCGTTAAGCTCTCATTTATGAAGCCAGGTCCTGGCAAGGAAAATAAAAATCAGAGGCAGTGGTATAATAACCCAGCCTAGGTCACAGGGCTGGCAACTAACGGGATTCCTTGTGTATGAGACTAAGGGCATCTTCTTGGTTAGCCACATCTGCCCTCATTTATCACAGCTCCTTACTTACCAGATCCAAGAGATTCCAGTGTCCAAAATACCTAAAAGCACTGACATCCAATGTCATGGTCTTTCTTCTTCCTCCCCTTACCTCCCTATGGTCTTCATCATCCTGCCTTCCCTATTCCTGTTAATGTCACTAACTTTTTTCTATGTCATGCAGGCTCAAAATCAGAGGCAGGTTTCAATTCCCCTCCTTGTCAAGTCCTGCTAATTCTGCTTCCACAATATCTTCAGAAGTCCTTCCATTCTAAGCATTCCAATTGCCAACATCAAGTTTAGGTCATCATCGCCTATCGGCTTCCTAATCCCTCCCCTCTCTTCTAGCCATGTTGCATTCTAATTCATCCTTCCTTAAATCTATCCTTACATGACGTCCAGATTAACACACCACCCTTAACATGTCATACCTAACATAGGATACCTTCCTAACATGCCAACCTAACCCAAAGTTAGTCCAAGTGATTTCTCCTGTATCTCACCTCATTTTAGATATTTAGATAAATCAAATCTTCCATGAATATATCGCATATCATAAGTTGGGTGTGATCCTTTTAAATTAATTAGTTTTGCTTAGAACGTTTAAGTGGCACATCTTATTTCTCTTAATTTTCTTATCTCCCACCCTACTATTTGTAATTTGATATGAGGTCACATCACATTTTCCCAGCTTTTATGGATACTTAATAGTTTCTTTACCCAATAGGTAATCCATAAATATTTATCTCCTCTGGGTCCAACTTAATCAAACAGAGAGGAATTAAAGTGTCAAGGCCTGCCTAGAGCTAAATCCTTCAATTTAACACACAACACATTATGATGCCTCTGCTAACTGCTAGGCACTGAGCGAGATGCCTAGGAAGAAGGGGGAGTAGGACACATGGATGGGTCCTGCTGTTCGCCGCATCCACTCCAAAGCGAAACGAGTGAGGATAAAACTATTAGACCAGGTAGAAACAAGAAGTCACACTCGAGGACAGAAAACCAAGTTGGTCCAGAAAAGAGAGACAAATCAACGTCTTAGGAAGGCAAAATGACCTTCTTTAAGCCAGCTCCCTGGTGGACGGCCTGATCTATTATGTTTTAGAGACCTGAGAATAAATAGTACCAGATTTCTATCTGCTTATTCCTTTTTGAGGAAGATCACCCAGTTTATACCTTCTCCTACCTGTTTCCTTCACGTGAAGAGTGTAAGAAGGGCATCCCCACTATCACGCTGGGCAACATGCCTTCATCATTGCGGGCCCCAGCAAGGAGTAATCAGAGGGGGCAAACCAGTTTTCTAAAGTAGGGAATCTCACCCTTAACAGGTTAATACAGTAAGAGCTCATGTGAGAGGGATAAGAAAGGGAGCATATGACAAAGGCTACAGTATCGCCAGTAATTCAAATAGTTGTGTTAAAATGGAAATCACATAAATATTAGATGTGTGCTTTACCGGGTAAAGGCTCTGCAGACCAAATTGCCAACAGGAATGAATTTTAATGACTAGTTTATAACCTTTGAGATGCTTGAAAATCCAACACAGTTGTAGTTAAAATGTAATACTATTATAGCATCAGTGCAATTAACAATTCTGCAGGGAACGTTTCCTGCTGAAAATTTAAGTTAGCCTCACATTGGGAAACTAAGCTCTTTCTGGTCATTTAAGATAGAATGTGTCTAATTTATTGATCTATAAATGTTACCAAAATATTTGACCCCAAATATTGAATCATATTACAAAACAATTCAGTCTCTCTGTGGGATAAATGTAAATATCAACATAAAAACTGACATTTATGCTGGTTTACAGTTTCCCGTTTTTATGAACACAGTCATTTCTTTTTAAATCACTTGGGTCTTGAAAGCACGGCTAGGAAAACATTACAGACCCAAAATGCAGGTGCCAATAAGAGCGTTAGGTCACGGAACGGTTGCTTTGCAGCCTAAGCACAGCTTCATTTTCCATGTTCTAATGGGAAGTCCCTCGGTAGCACCTCCATTAAAAAGTATGGCTTTGGTAATGGTTTGCTTATTAGTAGGAGAGCAACTCCTGATATTATATAGACTTGTAAAGAGTTAGTCGTGACCACTCTTAGCTTTCACCAAGATCAAAAACTAGATCTCATAAACCCGTGGACGATAAGGAGTGAAAAGAAAATGGCATTTAAAGCCACATCTCGAAATATTCTTTTTCCTGTTCAGAGACCACAAAATCAATGCCTCATATAAAATCAAAACTAAACTTATTCCTCAGACCCAGGGCTGACCATGTATAAGGGAGGCATACAGAGCTGTATATATATTCTTGAAATCCCAAATTCCCACCATTCTGGTTATTCTTTAGGTTAAAGCAGCTTGTTTTAAAAAGGTCTCTCTTCAAATAAAATTTTATTTGCCCTGGTGAGTCACCCATCTATACCCTTCTGTTAGCATATTTTAATGTCAATTTTATGTCTCAGTCTTGTAAGACAGAAGGACTCTAAGATATTGGCTGCCGAATAGGTAAGTCTTGTTTCAGAGCAAAGAAGCAGAAAGCAATGGGCTGGAGCATGGCATGGGGGCAAACCAAGAAGGCCGTTAAAGATCAGGGTACGGCCATTAACAGTGCAAGCCCTGAATGTGGGAGATTGCTTAGGGAAAAGCACTTTCCATAGGAATATGGGGAACACAAACAAAATGTACCCAATTTGTTATACTGCCCAGAGGCAACCATGCTAAATTCACCAAGAAACCTTAAGAAGCCACAGGGAGTAAAGTGTACATGGAATATTAGCTATAGAGTGATCTACCAGTGAAAAAATGGCCCAAGTAAGGTGTTTGGCATTGGTCCTGGAACCCAGTGTTGGGAGAGGCAAGCTGCCATGAGCTGGGTGTACCAGGAAGGCAAAATCTGAATGCTCTTTACTCAAGCACTTCTCAGGGTTGTTTTGCAGTGAGAAACCATGTGGGATGAAAAAAATGTCTACCCCTAGGGTTAAGAGCATGCTGTTTACTTTTAACTACAAAATGGCGAGTTCCCCAAATTTGGCGGTCCTCGGCCACCGTGAACTCTGAATACTTCACAGCATCCCTGTGGGCCTTTATCACAGTGTCCTGGTGAGACTCGAGGGACAGGGGGAGGGGAAGGAGAACTGCATGCTCATAATGCCTGCTGTAGCACGAATAATAGCAGTCCTTTGTCTCTTATCCACCAGCCTTGGGTCTTCTCAGCATCCATTAAAAGAGACTAACAGGTAGAGTTAAATCTCAGACTTCACACCTAGGAACTGATCAACAAAAGAAGCCACTATTATTTTTAAAAGTACACATATCAGCAACCCTACCAGGAGAAGATGTACTAAGGAAGAACTAGGGATACATTCCAAGAGCTGAAATTAAGAATAAAGGCCTTAAAATGCAGTCTTTACACTAAAGTATCGTAAAATTAATTTAGGCAATCAGTGACTACAGATTCTTCCTTCCTCCTATCAGTCTAAAAGTACAAAATCAAGTTTACCTTGACCGTTAGCTTCATGTATAGCCTTATACAATTTGGAACTCTTTATTACTCTAAATTTTTGCTTCTTTTATTAGCATAGATAGGATTTCTTACCACTCTTAGAAATAACAGAAACAAATACTAAGATGCTTCCCACCATTTGAAATACTGTATAATTATTAACAATTCAATGCCGGTAGCAGCTCTGTGAGGTAAGTACTATTATTACCCTTATTTTACAGACAAAGAAAATGAGGCACAAAGAGGTTCAATAAACTCACTCTAAGCAGCCAGTTGATAAATAGCAGAGCAAGGATTTGACTCAGATAGTCTGGCTCAAAAGATTGCACTCTTATTTTTTTCTTTAAGATTTATTTTTTATTTATTTGAGAGAGAGAGAGAGCAAGCGTGAGTGGGGGAAGGGGCTGAGGGACAAAAGCTTCAGGCAGATTCCCCACTGAGCACAAAGCCCAACACCAGGCTTGATCTTAGGATCCTGAGATCATGACCTGAGCTGAAACCAAGAGTCAGATGCTCAGCTCACTGAGCCACACAGGGGCCCCAACACTGTGCTCTTAACTAATGCATTATAAATCTTAATCTTTTTTAAAATCAATTTATTTACCTGAGCACGCAGAGAGCAGAAAGGGACAGAGACAGAGGAAGAGAGAATCTTAAGCAGACTCCACACTGAGAGTGGAGCCAGAGCCTGACTTGTGGCCCAATCTCACAGCCCTGAGGTCACAACCTGAGCCATACCAAGAGTCACACAGGTGCCCTCTATAAGTCTTTCCAGAAAAAAAAATGTATATAATATATATATTATATACACACTATATAATATATATTATATATAACTATATACTATATAATATATACTATCTTATATACTATATCTCTCTATATATAGTATATTATATATACTATATAATATATACTATATAATATATACTATATTATATGTTATATATATAGTTAATTATGGGCTGAAAAAAGGCAAACAAATATTTTTGAATACCTCTTATTGCCTTTTTGTAAAGTTATCTCATATAAACTTCTCCTTGCAGGGAAAATATTATCAGCATTTTTACAGATAAAGAAACTGGGCCTCAAAAAAGACACATAATTCTGTCAAGATCACAGAAATAGGAAGTTGGAGAAACCAGAATTTGAATTCAGGTTGCACATATTCCAAACCTTGTGTTCTTTCTATTACACAACAGTGCCTTCAAGACACTTAAAGAAAAGGCTATGGATACAAGACACTTTTTTCCACGTGAGTAATATGGTAAGTCCTTTTGGACTTCAACAGAAATGGAAGCAAATGGAAATTGTTCAAGTGACAAGGCAATCTTGTCACTAGATGCTTCCCATATTACTTGAAGGTTTTTGTTTCTTTAATATGCCTGGCTTTGTACAGGGGAATTCCATTCCCTAAGTATTTGCCAATCTCATTACTATTCTTTCATTTTAACAGGCATTTTGTTTTTAACCCCACACTTTAGCATCACAAAATTAGCAGCGCACTAGATCCTACAACTCTTTACTAAATACCTAAATTATACTGGTATTTTAACCTGTCTGGGGCTCACTTAAAATGACAAAATAGTGGAGCTTGAGGAGATTCCAGAAGAAATTTAATCCCTCATCTTTGAGAAAGTCAAAGCCCAGAAAGCTAGCTGACCTGCCCACAATTACACAGAGAGGTAAAGGTAGTGCTGGGTCCAGATCTCTAAGACAGCTCATCACTGAGATCTTACAAGACCTCCATTCCTGTACTTCTGAGAACCTGTGAAATTCTTTATCTCCAAAAGTTTACATCCATCATAAAATCTCTCAGAGGGACATCTTTTGTCCTCAACTTTTTTTAAGTTTTCCAAACTAAATCAAATATTGTTTTGTAAGTATAGCACAATGAACAGTCACATATCCAGTATCCAGAGCCACTAGCTGCTAACATTACATTTGTGTTCACTTGGCTTTGGCTTTATGTATTTGCATATGAGTATGTTTGTGTACGTGTGTGTGTGTGTGTGTATACATATACAAACATATTTTTGTGCATGTACGGTCAATTCATGATACTTGACATAAATGTGCTCTATCAAGTCATTGCAAACACTAAATTAGTGAATACTGAGCCATTGCTCTAAGAGGAAATACAAGATTAGGTTCCTGTGAGCCTCTGGTCATAATATTTCCCTCAACCAATCAATATATAACCTTGCTTCATTTGTATTGCTGTTTAAAGTCACCTTATTTGATATTATTATAAATTCAGTAACACTGAACTTGGGGCCAGTAGCTCTATAACTCATGCCAGAAGGAAGTTCATCTAACATAGC